>JARYGA010018381.1:0-50639 GCA_030545235.1 Helianthus tuberosus | reverse complement strand
GATCACGATTTTCAGCATTCATCGAAGGAGGTTTTCCAAATATCTGATTGATACCCGGAGGTTTAGAATTCATCTTAGCTTCAAACCAGACACATGCAGACGTAAAAACAGCAGAGAAAGCTACTCTTTCAGCCGAATACCGTAAACAGCCGACACAATAAAGAGAACCAAATCCCAAGAAAATTAAACCCGTAATCCTTTAAACCCTAGAACAAAACTTCAACCCTTGATCGATTAAAATAGTGTCATCAATCTAGCTAAGTTAATCTCAGTTAACCGCAATCAATGGCAACCAGATTAATAAATTAGGGTTTCAGAATATGTTTCTAAAGCAGCGATTTATCAAATAAACAAAAAGAAAAACCCTAGTTCTTAATTGATCCCTAATGCTAACTAGTTCGTTATAGACTCTTGATAAGATCAAGATCCAATCACAGACTGTTATGCATAAGATCACAAGAAAAAACAAGGGAAATCATGAAGAACAAGAAGACCAGAAATCGCCTAAAGGAGAGAGAACACGACGACAATGCCAAAGGTAGGAATCACTCAAATCCATTTTGAGTTTCTTGTTGGTTACTTGGTACATTGAGCTATCATATGATGCGTTATCATGATCTAATTCATAAATACCATTTAAAGACATAGCTTTAAAATAAAACACATTCTTTGAAACATAAATGTCATAGTTAACAAATTTGAAATTGAAACCAGATTGTTTTAAAAGGGAAACAGAAATTATGTTCCAAGTCAAACTAGGAGCATATAAAACATTCTTCAAAATAACTTCCAAACCACTTGAAAGCTTTAAAACGTAGTCTCCTTGAGCTTCGACTTCAACTTTTGCTTCGTTGCCCATAAAGAGACTAGTGTCTCCCTTCTTATAATGTCTATTTCTTTTGAACCCCTGCAACAAATTGCAAATATGAGTTCCACATCCGGTATCTAGTACCCATGTGTTAGAAGAAATAACATTAAGCTCAACATGTATCATAAAGATAGTACCTTAGGTTTGCCCTGCATCCCTCTTGTTTCTCAACTCATTAAGATAGGTTGGACAATTTCTCTTCCAGTGTCCTATCTCACCACATCCAAAATAAGGGTCATTCGTAGCAACCTTTTGCTTCTTCTCTTTCGGTTTGGTGGGTTCTGCTTTAGCTTTTCCCTTTCCCTTTCCCTTGACGCGTCCCTTTCTTTTAGCAGAGTTTGCTTTAGAATCGGGGTGGGGCCTCTTCTTGTTGCCTCCTTCATTGATCGCAAGGACGGGTAAAGCCTTTTTGCCCATTCCTGCTTCGGCCGTTTTGAGCATTGCATGAAGTTCACCTATGCTCTTGTCCCATCCATTCATGTTGTAATTCATTACAAAGCTTTAGAGTTTCTTTGTTAAAGAGTTGAGGATCAAATCCGTAGCCAACTATTTAGAGACGGGACAATTTAGCCGTTCGAGGCGATCAATGTGGCTTTTCATCTTGAGAACATAAGATGATACCGATTGGGTTTCCTCCATTCGACATGCATGAAGCGCCTGAACAGTTTCGAAGCGTTCTACCCTAGCTTGTTGTAGGAACATTTCCTTTAACTGGGTAATCATGTCGTATGCCCCGTGATGTTCAAAATCCTTTTGAATTTCGGGAATCATAGTTCCCAACATGAGGCATAAGGCTTGCATGGAGTCCTCGGTATACTTAACCCAATCATTGTAGGCTTCCACATTTTCCACGTTAGGTTCATCGGGAATAGGATCATCCAACACATAGGATATCTTCTCTTGCTTGAGAACGATTCTCAAGTTTCGAAACCAATCCATGAAGTTGTTATGGTTGAGACGATCCTTTTCAAGGATGGTTCTTAGTGATAGGTTTTTGGTTAATCGGGTTTGCATTGTTAGCGGCCATCTACAAAATTTAACAAGTTCAATTTTAGTATTTTCTATATTATTATATTTTAATCATTAATACCCTTTTGTGTCTTAAAGACAATTAATAATTAAAATCTAGAATCCAACGTTACATTTAAATATTGGTTAGGTGACCTTTATCCCTCTATTTAAATTAACAAGGTAGTCAACGTTTGACAATTGCAACTCTTTGCAATTTCTAGCCATATGGGATCGGTTAAACATCTTTATGTTTAGTTGGCATGTTTAATCCCATCAACACCTTTGTTCCCCATGCTTCGGTGACCCTAAGTTCATGGTTTCCATATCAAGTCGTCCAACTTACACACACGTGTGAGTTTATACACATAAGTGGTTAGGAGACCTTTATCCCACAAACATGGTAAACCCACCTCGAATATACAAGTTCCCTCAAATGTGGTGAGGTGACCTTTATCCCACCATAAGAGTTCCCAAGTGTTTCGAGTGTTGTATAAAAGGATGGTGTTTGACTTGTTTTATAAAAGGGTTTTTAATATTTCAAAATTCTAGTTTAGAAAATATTATGTACCATACATTTGCATGCATTCAAATCAATGGTACTTAAGTGAAAACTAATTTTCAAGGTTCTTTTTAATAAAACCCATTTTATTATAAAATCATTAATTTTTTAATAAAACCTTTATTAAACATTTTAATGATTTTCTTAAGAACCAATTTTATGCTTGTTGTTGATTATTAGTTTGTTAAGTCATGCATATCCAAATATCATTGAAACAATATAAATAAACAACCACACAAGCATAACATACATAACAATAGGTGCATAACCATAGCCAACTATTTTGACAACACTTGTTAGCCGAAACAAGTGTGCCAAAAGGTCCTTCCTAAGGGGTGAAAAATGACACAAGTGATGTGTCGATGTACTCCCACTTGATCCCGCATCCAAATACTTCAAGTCTCCTTCTTGTGTTGTGATTTCTCCACTTTCTTTGTGCTTCCAAAGTATCTTTAAATTCAGCTCCAAACTCCTTTGGACTTCAAAAATGTGTTTTGGTTATCGGGCTAAAATCCCGTTGAGAACCATGAAGTCCTTTGGACCGAATATTATGGTCCAAAACCAAAACCGCATTTTGTGTGCATATTCTTTTACAAATATATCCTAATACATTTTTTCTAGTAAAATAAAATGCACCTAATCTATTTATTTTACATACCAAATGAAAATAAATAAATTACATATCTTTCAAATGGAAGAACAAAATAATAATTATTACAACCCATTGAAATAATTAATAAAAATAAATCACACACAATCATTCAACATAAGGTCATGGCTAGGTTATATGCATCAAAATATATATCCACATATATAAAATAAAATCAAGAAGCATAAAAAAATGGTTCCCTTTTATGACCATTTTCGGTTATGTACAAAAAACCGAAAAGGTAAGTTTTGTCCAAACAAATAAATCATCCATATGAAATAATTTTTCAAGATTCCCTTATGCATGTAAGAAAATAATCTTGAAAAACAAAGGGATAACCATATTAAAATTTTCGGCCATAGGGTTTTATTCAAACCCGAAACCCGAAAAGTTTAATCTATTGAAGCATGCACTCATATAAGCGGCTCTAGATACCATTGATGGGATTTTAACATGTTTATCAAAGCAATTTCATCCATATGAAATAAAAATACAGCGGAAATAATATTTAAAACATGTTACATTTAAGATATAAATATCATTTATATGCAAAATACCAAAACCCGGATCCATATATGAAAGTGCATACTATCAAACACAACCATAGGATGTTTAGAAAACTAACTTCTTGGAGTAATAAGAAATGAAACAGATGATGCTTCTTGAATGTTTGTCTTCAAGAGTAGAAGATCTCAAGCTTGTATACCCCAAGCTTCCAACAAACACTTGAGCTTTAGCTAGGATTTTATACACTTATGATCAAAATGAACACTTGAAAAATACCCTATGATGGCCGAAAATTTGAGAGGAAAATTACTAGTTCTTCTTATTATTATTGGTCATCAAATGAATATAAAAGTTTGAGAGAACATCACCTCCTTCTTTGCCCAATCAAGAGGTTCTTACAACATGCAAATGCATGCTAGTTCATTGGACCACTCTTGGTCTTGGGAAGACCCCATGTGTAACACCTGTGCCTTCACGGCCATCAAACAAATACCAAAGCAATGAAATATTGTATTTCATACTTGGTATTTGTAAAAATATGTGTATCATTTGCACATATCAATTCTTGTTCAATTTCAAACTCTAAATCACTTTCTGGAAGGTTATACGCGCACCGATGCGTAAATATAACCAGTTTAATGCAACAAACACTCCGGAATAGTGACATTGGCTTAACATACCTTAAATAACCTTTATATAACTTAGAAATAAGTTTTGAAGGCTTTGATATGGCAAAATCAAGTTAAATCGCTTACAGGGACTAAAGTTGACAAACTGCGAAAGTATGCCAATTTGAACTGTAACAGACATTCCGGAACATGACCATAAGTTAAACACACCTTAAATATCCTTTATATAGCTTAGAAATAGGCTTTGAGGGGTTCGGTGTGCTAAAATAAACTTTTGGGTCATTCAGGGACTAAAAGTGTCAAAAAGTGCACAAGTTTGCATTTTCGCGCATAACTTACGTTCTGAATACATCCGGACACCCAAAAATTTATGTAAGCATGACTACATTATATTTTAGTGTTCGCCATAAGAAAAATCCATTCGTCACGTCATTTGGATCGTTTTTCGAGCTTATGCGCATTCCGTCGTAATTAAGCGAACATCGCGTTCGTACGACCAAACGAACCATCATCCGACATATTTTTGAACATGTTTCAAGTCCACAATGTTTAGGCATCATTTTAGGGCCTTAAAGTTGGCTTTACGGGCCTTAGAAGTGTCGGAAATGGCCTTAAACACGTGCAGGGACCTAAACTGTCATTTTTGAAACATATGTGCAGATCAGAGGGCCCAAGCGGCCCGCATTGTGTTTGCATGAATCTAAAGCGGGCCGCATGGCACCTTCAGACCAGATTCAATGTTTGTTTTTGCAACTTGCAGCTGATTAAACCCCATCCACATGTTTTAAACTTGCCTAATCAGCAAGATAAGATCAAGATTTAGCCACCATAACATTTGGACAAGTGTACGGCCTTGATCGTTTCCCCTTTTCCAAGAAACGATCCTAACGGTTACCCGAAAACTATATATACCCATCCACCCCCATTGCATTTCTCACTAGAATTCTGATTTTGAGAGCTCTAAGTTGAAACCATTGTTTCATACCTGAGTTCTTGAGTCGGGATTAGCATTCGGGGACCCTGGGTTAGTATTCTTTCGTTCTTTTCCTTATTTTTACTGCTTTTCGAGTCAGAAAGTCAAACTTTGTTTGACTTTCAGCGTTGACCAGTAATGGTCAATGCGAAGTTCGTTTGAACTTCGCAACGTGAGTGTAATCACGTTGGTCATAGTCCTTTGGGACTATGCCCACTGATTACCACGTTGTCTAGAGTCGTAGGGTAGGCGATCTAATAAATCGCCTATACCTTCGAACTCGACCCATTTGGTCGATCATTAGGATCCGACCAAATACATTAGGTGACCATAGTAGGTAGGGAATAACCTTCCGAGGTTATACCCTATGGTCACATCGTTTAAGTAGTTGTATGATAGGTAGTTTATATGCCTTAGGTAAATTACCAGAATACCCTTTTCATGCATAATTGGTAATTTAGCATATGTAACCTAAACTTTTGCCACATAACTGATTATGTAACTTGTTTAGGCATATAACACTTGTCATAGGACTAGTTAGGCGGTCCGAACGCGTTTCACGCGAACGACGCGTTAAAGTAGCATAAGCTACCTAAACGGGTCGTAATGGGTCGTAGACACTTAGGTTAAGTTTCATTTAGTATGTAGGCTTTGTTAAACCATATCATATGAGTTCCTACACTCATTTGGTTTACAAACCCTAATGCTACCCAATCTTCCGATTTAGGTCCGGTTAATTAACATAGTTACCTATATTAGGTGCCGTTTGATTTCCGTGATCTCTAGCTTTGTTTGGTTGTTACTCAAGGACTACTGAGCAATCTCAAGTGAGTACATAGACCCCTCTTTTACTGTTTTTCCAAACTGTTTTGGGGTGGAACACATGTGCCTACTTGTTACTTTCCTGCTTTTCTGTTTTCACATCATATACCGACTATGTTTGTTAGTACATTATAGTACATGATTTCATTACTTTTCTGCTATGTATGTTGACTGATAACATGCTAAGCACATTGATTTACATGACTTTTCTGCTATGTATGTTGACTGATAACATGCTAAGCACATTGATTTACATGACTTTTCTGCTTTGTATGTTAAATTAGCATACTTAGTACATCATTTTACATTGCATCTCTGTTGCATATGTTCCAGTAACATATGGACACATTGTTTTACAACTCTACCTTGTATGTTTACTCTAGCATACTAGGTACATTATCTTCATCTCATGCTTACATTTTGGTATGACATTTGGTTTGTTTAACGGGTCTATATAACATTCATTAACATTTGCTACGCCGCTCGGGAGTAAGTAGTGGTACCATAGGACTTGACAAATCCCATTCCTGACATCCCGGGTTTGTTTGGATGTAAGGAATGACTGAATCCGAATACAATTCTTTTGATAACCTTGACTGAAAGGGTTATCCGACTGTCTCAAGGCTTGAATGTTTGCGTTTAACATACTGTATAAGTGTTTGTATCAGTAAAGCATGCATTATTCTACAAAACATAACTTTGATTTAAACCAAGTTTTACTTCAATACTTTGTTTTGTTCATTTTTACTTATGGTTTAAGTAGTCTAAATTTTACTTACCATACATATCATTTTGGTTATACATTACTTGACTACTTTTGGACTATCAACATTTGACATGGTTTATACAAGGACTTTTGACTATTGGTTTAAACATAGACATTTGACATGGATATTTGACATAGACATTTGACTTGGATATTTGACATAGACATTTTGACATGATTTACATCTTGACATGAACATTTTACATTGTTTAGTTTGGTTTGATTAAGTGATTAAGTAACGATGCGTGTGTAATATGATACAAGCATGGTGGATACGCCGCTGGTACTTCCTATATATAAGTGTTTGTATGGTATTACATGTCGTCACGTTATTTGAATCATTTCAGTTTGAGACATAGAACATTTCATACAAATAACATACTTTTCACAAGACATTGATTTATAAACAACTTATCTTATACAAACACATTTTACTTGGTTATCCATTTAACCTTACATTTATTTATACTTATCATTTGATCTTATCGTTTTTCAAATGATTTAAAGACAAAGCAAATAACAAGGTTCATGACTAAACATTTTCTCAAACATAAGTCATGAAACCTATTTTCACAAAACCTATGTATCTCACCGGCATTTTTATGCTGACGTACCATATTTTCACATGTGTTTTTCAGGAAATGAAGCATAGGATTGATCAAGATACACTTAGGCGGACATGGGCCTTAGTGACAATAAAAGATGCAGACTAGTTAATTATGTTGTATTTCCTTGTTTGTTAAGACATTGTAACACTTCTAATGAATAAAACGAAATTTCAATTGCCATGGATTTGAAACATTAATTCTGTTACAACACTCCCCGATGTTTCCGCCACGTTTTGTATGTTCCACGTGGTCGGGGTGTGACAGAAAAGATGGTATCAGAGCCAATGGTTATAGGGAATTAGGTTATTAGTAATTAGTAATGCTTTGACCTAGTCTATAACCTTCTTAGGACCCTAACGCGAGTTTACTTGCGTTTAGTCATAAAACAATACTGTCGCCTATCCTTAGGCGACAACCGCAACAAAAACATAAATTTCAAAACCGCTTTGAAAACTAATCATCTATTCTAGGATGATTGATTACTAGGTTTTGAACCCTCTATTGTAAGGTTTTGAACTCTCTATTATATGGTTTTGAACCCCTTTGAGTTTTCAAAACTTCGTCAAGGTTTTGGGTTTTAAATAATGTGAACACATGCAAACTGGAAGGGTGAATGCCTGTATTCTGGGTTTTCTGTCTAGGCAAGCACTTCGTATACATCTCATCAGACGCGAGACCAGTTGTGCTTACCTGGGAATTCTTGGGATGAGTGTTCACTTATAGGCGAGCATGTCTTCGCGATACATTATTTTTGACCTATTTACTTTGATTTGTCACCATCTCATTTGTTTGCCTTAGGTAACAAACAAATGATCACAATTTTCATTCGTTACCATTCTGTATTGATTATCCAATAACCTTTCACTCGTTTCTTCCTCTGTCTTTCATTTTCTTCTAGAATGTCTATTCCTCTTGGCACTGGTCAAATGCCCGAGCGAACAGCCAAATTTGTCCAGCAAATTGGCGAAGTGATTCAGAGGACTGTGGATTTAGGTATTGCCATGGCTCGTCTTAACAATGAAGCCTCTCGTCTCGACAATGAAGCCACTCAAGAGACACCAAAGGAAGCAGTAGTCAGGCTTGCAACAACATCAAGGAAGCGTAAGGCTTCAAGGAAACCCGCAGCGGTTACACCTAATCAAGCTGGACCTAGCCAAGTGGCAAGGCCACCAGCTAGGAAGCCGTACTTAGGAACTGCTCCTAGGTGCAAGCGATGCAACGGTCATCATTCAAACCTCATACCCTGCTGGAAATGTACCTACTGTGGACGGCGGGGACATTTGGTCAACACATGCCGCTTTGCTATCCAGAACAAAGCTGTTGCAAATCTTGCTGCTACCCAACTCCAAGTCAACCCTACTCAAGCTCGTTTCCCGCGTGGTACTTGCTACAACTGTGGCGATACGAGCCATTTCAGGAACAACTGCCCGAAGATAGTCAGTGCAAATCCAACCCTCGGATGAGCATTTGGCTGAACAAAGGATGTTGCTGTCTTATGCCTTTGTTTCTTTTGTTTCGTGTATTGTGAAACAATATGTCTTGTTCATAAATAAAAATCGTTGTTCACAAATTCTGATATACAAGTATAGTTACATGTGTGTATGATTTTCCTATGATACCTGCATTAAGGAACTATGTTCCTTACAAACTACTCTTGTGATTCTCACTTTCAAGTGATCGCTCATAATTTCCTCGAAAGTTCTAAGTACTCGTTTCATTCTAAGAAACGAAGTACAGGAAATAAAGTGAAATTATGAGTAATCGTGCTTTTTACACATCTGTATTTTTGAATCCTTGGTTAGATAACTAAGGATATTTTCAAATCTCATACCCATTACGTTTTGATTTTTTCAACATTCACAGTACAAGTATTTCAAAACCATCTTCATGATCTCAAAATATTTCATATAGTTTGAAAACAATTTTTCTAGATGCATTGTCTATGTTATTTCAAAAACATTGGCCATGTTATCAAAACCAACCTTTCTAATTTCAAAATATTTCATATAGTCTGAAGACAATATTAACACAATACATTTTCTGATCAAGTGCATGATTTCGAAAAGCATCATTCAGGTCTTTCAAAAACCTTATACATAATTTCAAAATTCATCTCGCAATGATTTTAAAACATTTTTGTAAATATATCTACCTAATACTCCTACTTTATGATTTCAAAAAGTATTATATATAAGGTTTCAAAAACATTAAACACATTTTTCTTAAAAGAACCCCATGCATAGTTTTCAAAAAAAAAATACTTTCCTCATACATTGACTTAACCTTCAAAATTCTGCTTCATATGTCGCCTTGACATATCAAGCATCTCAATTTCATAAGCATTTTTACTTCATGTTTTGACATAAGCACGTCCAGTGCAAGGTATCAAAACATCTTCAACTTCTAAAATCCATAAGGGATCTTTTTATCTTCACAATTAGATCCTTGTGGATGATCATCATTCAAATCAGAGTCCTTAATTGGATTCCTTATGTACCTTAATTCGAACATTTCGAGTTCTAGTAATCGAAAACGAATTTTCTTTTTGAATCTTTCTATCTTTATAGTTGGATTCTCGAAAATGTTTAAAGTACCAAATGAAATCCACAAGATGGATTCCTAGTGTGCTTTAAATACATGTACTCTGTTAGCAGAACAAACTTCTAGTTAGCAATTTTGTGGTTATGTGACTATGTGTTTATTCATCTTATGTTTTCTTTCATGCATTTTTGTGTTTTTAATACTCTGGATATTCGTTATCCAAATCCTCGCAGGATCTTTCATATCTTCATATGAGAGATTCGTAGCAGGATATTCAAAGGTACTACCTTAAATCCTTAATGGGCTTCTATGTAATAGTTAAGACCCTTGGATTTATATAGTACCACTCCAGACCCTTTTTAGTGGTCTAGTCTAAAGGATTGATTCACAATTTGGTTAAAGAATGACATCTAGTGATGTAGCTGGACAGACTCCTTGATAGTCTATTTAGATCATTTATTGATCTAGTCTACGGGACTCTATGGCGGTCTAGTCACACTCATCACAGGATTGTTCATTTGGTTTTACCCTACGCATTATAAAATAGACTGTGTGAACTGTGCAAGGAATTGTCTAATTATGGAGGCCTACATAATTATGAAATTTAGTGCATAGAAAACCAGCAAGGTTTATTATGTGTAAGAACCGATAGTGACAACAATAACGAAATGAGAACGATGTAATGGAGGTACGGTGGACGCACCAATGATGCTTCATATACTTGTATATAAGTATCCCTCTTACATTGCAGTCATGATGTTATTAAGGTTACTAAAAGTTCAAGAACCCTAACCAATGTTGTTCGATCTTTTCAACTTCATACTTTCAAGCTCTCACAAGTTTCCTCTAAATAAATTTCGGGACGAAATTTCCTAAAGTAGGGGAGACTGTAACACCTGTGCCTTCACGGCCATCAAACAAATACCAAAGCAATGAAATATTGTATTTCATACTTGGTATTTGTAAAAATATGTGTATCATTTGCACATATCAATTCTTGTTCAATTTCAAACTCTAAATCACTTTCTGGAAGGTTATACGCGCACCGATGCGTAAATATAACCAGTTTAATGCAACAAACACTCCGGAATAGTGACATTGGCTTAACATACCTTAAATAACCTTTATATAACTTAGAAATAAGTTTTGAAGGCTTTGATATGGCAAAATCAAGTTAAATCGCTTACAGGGACTAAAGTTGACAAACTGCGAAAGTATGCCAATTTGAACTGTAACAGACATTCCGGAACATGACCATAAGTTAAACACACCTTAAATATCCTTTATATAGCTTAGAAATAGGCTTTGAGGGGTTCGGTGTGCTAAAATAAACTTTTGGGTCATTCAGGGACTAAAAGTGTCAAAAAGTGCACAAGTTTGCATTTTCGCGCATAACTTACGTTCTGAATACATCCGGACACCCAAAAATTTATGTAAGCATGACTACATTATATTTTAGTGTTCGCCATAAGAAAAATCCATTCGTCACGTCATTTGGATCGTTTTTCGAGCTTATGCGCATTCCGTCGTAATTAAGCGAACATCGCGTTCGTACGACCAAACGAACCATCATCCGACATATTTTTGAACATGTTTCAAGTCCACAATGTTTAGGCATCATTTTAGGGCCTTAAAGTTGGCTTTACGGGACTTAGAAGTGTCGGAAATGGCCTTAAACACGTGCAGGGACCTAAACTGTCATTTTTGAAACATATGTGCAGATCAGAGGGCCCAAGCGGCCCGCATTGTGTTTGCATGAATCTAAAGCGGGCCGCATGGCACCTTCAGACCAGATTCAATGTTTGTTTTTGCAACTTGCAGCTGATTAAACCCCATCCACATGTTTTAAACTTGCCTAATCAGCAAGATAAGATCAAGATTTAGCCACCATAACATTTGGACAAGTGTACGGCCTTGATCGTTTCCCCTTTTCCAAGAAACGATCCTAACGGTTACCCGAAAACTATATATACCCATCCACCCCCATTGCATTTCTCACTAGAATTCTGATTTTGAGAGCTCTAAGTTGAAACCATTGTTTCATACCTGAGTTCTTGAGTCGGGATTAGCATTCGGGGACCCTGGGTTAGTATTCTTTCGTTCTTTTCCTTATTTTTACTGCTTTTCGAGTCAGAAAGTCAAACTTTGTTTGACTTTCAGCGTTGACCAGTAATGGTCAATGCGAAGTTCGTTTGAACTTCGCAACGTGAGTGTAATCACGTTGGTCATAGTCCTTTGGGACTATGCCCACTGATTACCACGTTGTCTAGAGTCGTAGGGTAGGCGATCTAATAAATCGCCTATACCTTCGAACTCGACCCATTTGGTCGATCATTAGGATCCGACCAAATACATTAGGTGACCATAGTAGGTAGGGAATAACCTTCCGAGGTTATACCCTATGGTCACATCGTTTAAGTAGTTGTATGATAGGTAGTTTATATGCCTTAGGTAAATTACCAGAATACCCTTTTCATGCATAATTGGTAATTTAGCATATGTAACCTAAACTTTTGCCACATAACTGATTATGTAACTTGTTTAGGCATATAACACTTGTCATAGGACTAGTTAGGCGGTCCGAACGCGTTTCACGCGAACGACGCGTTAAAGTAGCATAAGCTACCTAAACGGGTCGTAATGGGTCGTAGACACTTAGGTTAAGTTTCATTTAGTATGTAGGCTTTGTTAAACCATATCATATGAGTTCCTACACTCATTTGGTTTACAAACCCTAATGCTACCCAATCTTCCGATTTAGGTCCGGTTAATTAACATAGTTACCTATATTAGGTGCCGTTTGATTTCCGTGATCTCTAGCTTTGTTTGGTTGTTACTCAAGGACTACTGAGCAATCTCAAGTGAGTACATAGACCCCTCTTTTACTGTTTTTCCAAACTGTTTTGGGGTGGAACACATGTGCCTACTTGTTACTTTCCTGCTTTTCTGTTTTCACATCATATACCGACTATGTTTGTTAGTACATTATAGTACATGATTTCATTACTTTTCTGCTATGTATGTTGACTGATAACATGCTAAGCACATTGATTTACATGACTTTTCTGCTATGTATGTTGACTGATAACATGCTAAGCACATTGATTTACATGACTTTTCTGCTTTGTATGTTAAATTAGCATACTTAGTACATCATTTTACATTGCATCTCTGTTGCATATGTTCCAGTAACATATGGACACATTGTTTTACAACTCTACCTTGTATGTTTACTCTAGCATACTAGGTACATTATCTTCATCTCATGCTTACATTTTGGTATGACATTTGGTTTGTTTAACGGGTCTATATAACATTCATTAACATTTGCTACGCCGCTCGGGAGTAAGTAGTGGTACCATAGGACTTGACAAATCCCATTCCTGACATCCCGGGTTTGTTTGGATGTAAGGAATGACTGAATCCGAATACAATTCTTTTGATAACCTTGACTGAAAGGGTTATCCGACTGTCTCAAGGCTTGAATGTTTGCGTTTAACATACTGTATAAGTGTTTGTATCAGTAAAGCATGCATTATTCTACAAAACATAACTTTGATTTAAACCAAGTTTTACTTCAATACTTTGTTTTGTTCATTTTTACTTATGGTTTAAGTAGTCTAAATTTTACTTACCATACATATCATTTTGGTTATACATTACTTGACTACTTTTGGACTATCAACATTTGACATGGTTTATACAAGGACTTTTGACTATTGGTTTAAACATAGACATTTGACATGGATATTTGACATAGACATTTGACTTGGATATTTGACATAGACATTTTGACATGATTTACATCTTGACATGAACATTTTACATTGTTTAGTTTGGTTTGATTAAGTGATTAAGTAACGATGCGTGTGTAATATGATACAAGCATGGTGGATACGCCGCTGGTACTTCCTATATATAAGTGTTTGTATGGTATTACATGTCGTCACGTTATTTGAATCATTTCAGTTTGAGACATAGAACATTTCATACAAATAACATACTTTTCACAAGACATTGATTTATAAACAACTTATCTTATACAAACACATTTTACTTGGTTATCCATTTAACCTTACATTTATTTATACTTATCATTTGATCTTATCGTTTTTCAAATGATTTAAAGACAAAGCAAATAACAAGGTTCATGACTAAACATTTTCTCAAACATAAGTCATGAAACCTATTTTCACAAAACCTATGTATCTCACCGGCATTTTTATGCTGACGTACCATATTTTCACATGTGTTTTTCAGGAAATGAAGCATAGGATTGATCAAGATACACTTAGGCGGACATGGGCCTTAGTGACAATAAAAGATGCAGACTAGTTAATTATGTTGTATTTCCTTGTTTGTTAAGACATTGTAACACTTCTAATGAATAAAACGAAATTTCAATTGCCATGGATTTGAAACATTAATTCTGTTACAACACTCCCCGATGTTTCCGCCACGTTTTGTATGTTCCACGTGGTCGGGGTGTGACACCATGTTGGCCGATTTTAGAGGGTGTTTTTAAAAAAAAAAAAATTCTTTTAACAATTTTAAGTCTTGTTTATTTTATAACTTTTATAAAATATTACACCATATGTTTACAAGACTTTATGTATTCTTTTATAATGTCATTTAACCCATTAAATAACAAAATAAATTATTCTCTCAAAAATAAATTATCCATATAATTTATTGGTTTCTCAAGTGTAATTATTTAGAAAACCAATTTCTAAATATATTTTTTTGGGTAAAGGGTTACCCCGGTGATTCTATTATAAACAACTGCAAATAAGAACAAGTAGTGAGGATGAGTTCCACACTAGTTCATATACAGGACATGCCCCATATATGTAAGCCAACAAACATAAAAGTACCTATGACATCACATCAACCTAGCCTACTATACATCATGAAAAGATATCTAGCAGACAAAACAAAATATAACCAAAATCTTTATCCTCCATCATCAAAAATGAAGTTGCCACGAAACGGCAGCCCCTTTAGACGAACCAAAAACGGACTATCCATTGGAGATCTTTGTGGAAGAGGTGCTTGCCCCTGCTCGTAGAGACGAAGGATCCGAAGTCATAGACTCGCTGGTTTCATCATAGACAACTTCAACCTCTTCCTCATCTAACTCCTCATGAATTTGTCTACCCCCTTTATTTCTCCCTTGAATTGAACCACCATGTCCCCCAACAGAAGCAATAGCGGAAAACGAATTTTGAGTTTGAATTTTAGGGGAAGTATCAACCTGCCGAGTAGCAACGACCTTTTTCTTCCTATCCACCGGTCTATACTCAAATTTGGGCTTCTGGTTATTAACTTAAAAGCCATTCTTCTTTGCACTCTTCTTAACCGTAACTTCAGTGAAACCATCCTCGTCTACTTTCGGCCTGATAGTAGGCGGTTTGGATGTTGAGCCAATACGTTTAGGGCATCCCTCAGAGTCATGCCCAAACACACAGCAGTGAGCACATCTCGGGGGTTCCCATTCATACTCCACCCGAATAGTCTCTGTAACATAGTTGTTTCCATCCAAATCAGGAATAGCCATGGTTAGAGTCCCTTTCAAATCCTGATCCGCCGATATTTCAATGAGAACCCTAGCATAGCTGCTCCGTCCCCAAGCATCATTACACATATCAATAGTATACGAATCCAGTCGCACGGAGACCCAATTTTTGAAGCCAGCATACTTAAACCATCATCAGAATACGCCACTAGAGGGACATCATGCAATTTCACCCACACTGCAACCTTTTTTACCTCTTCTTTTTTAAGGGTGTTTATAGGGGACCAAATGTTGAGAAACATCGGTTTGTTACGGATCATCCAAGGTCCCCCTTCAAGAACAACGTCCATTCCCTTCCTGTCTTCAAACTTGAAGAAAAAGAACCCATTTGAATTCATCATCATTTTCTGAAGACCATGTTTCTTCCAATGTGTTCTCACAAAATATTCAACTACTGGATATGCAATTCTATCCCCCAGGAAATAACCATAAAGAGTGTTAGCTAACCTGTTGTTAACCTGGCAAACAGAATCAATCGGTAGCACTACATCCACACCATCCAATGAGGCATCTGAGTTTAGCGTACGAAAATTGACTTTCGGAACTTGATTCGCCGCAACATTGGTCATCCTAGTGTTTCCATCATCATTTTGATTCTTATTTGGATTGCCTCCCTGCTCAACCTTTTTGTTTAGGACCACATCAGCATACAATTGCTGTTGGACTGTAGCATTATCACCCTTTTCATGCTTTCTAACACGAGCAGGACTGGCATCATTTAGCGGTAGCACAAATGATACCTTTCGCTTATCAAAAACCACTGCATAATCCTCATCTGGGGAATCAGAACAGCCAAGAACGCAGCCCGTATCATTCAGTGGTAACATGAATCTTACCTTCTTATTACCCACTTCTGAAACCGTAGGCATCTGTGATGTTTTTCTTGGCTCAAACGGTTTTCAATCAATGTTCTTAATTCTAGTAGCAAACTTGGAGCTATCTTCATATGAATCATCCATGATGAAAGAAAGTCTACTGCTGCGAAAACACTAATACAGAACGGAAAACATAACAGTAATTCACCGAATGTATTAATGGTCAGCCGCACAAATCCCGTGAACTGATCTTCAGTCGAAATGCAATCAAGACAGGAACCCTAATTCGAAACCCCTGCTTGATCAGACCAAGTTCAAACCCTAATTCGAAGCCTTAGCTCAAAATGGACAGGATAAGTATCACAAACCAGCCGATCAATCGGACCAAACTCAGACAGGACCAATAATCAGAGAAAAAAAACAAACACACGAAAAAAGAAACCCTACTCCCAAAGGAAACTGATTCCTTTGGGCTAATGACAACCAAATCATTAGTAAGTTTGGAATGATGGACAAACAAATCAAACAAATGAAACTCACACGAAAAAACTAGTTTTTTTGGGTAAAGGGTTACCCCGGTGAATTTTATAAAAAATCAAAGAACAGGGTGTGACAAGAGTTTGACACACACTACTAGACTTGACAGGCCAAGTCTAGGCACACAAAACAAAAACCCAAAACACAGCCAAAACAACCAAAACAACCCGAAAAACAAAGCTAAACTAAATGCAACACACTAGAAGACTAGACTCGCAATTAGCCCGGGTCGTCTTCCATAATTTCCCATGTTTCCAATAGCTTCCTATGGTTAACGTCTCGTCCGATCTTGAAACCCATTATACGAAGCCGCACAATATCAAGTATAACTTGTGCCACTGTCTCTTTCTTCCTTTGAATGTTTGAGAACAGCCGGTTATTCCGTTCTTGCCATATGTAGTATGTAGAAGCCGCTATAACAAGCTTACAGACAATATGTTCCAGCATCTTTGAACTAGCATTCTGCTCTATCCACGCCATTATTGAGCTCCAAGTGTCGTTTACATTCCCCATATCGGTCCTTTTCTTGACAATGTTCCAAGTCTTAGCCGCATAAGGGCACTAAAAGAATAGATGATCTCTGGAGTCTCGTCCATAGTTACAAAGGGGACAGCACATAAGAATTAAATTTGTCTCACTCCCTGCTTCCCATACCGCCAACCTATCCTGTGTCTTCAGCTTATTTTTTAATACCAACCATAAATGAAACGAGTGTCTTGGTATGCATTGGCCATACCACACCATATTCACCCAAGCCACCTTGTTTTCCCTTACCCGAAGGTTATTCCATGCTTCCCAAGAGTTAAAGTGAACAATTTTTTCTTCCACGGTTTTCCATCCAAGCCGGTCATCCGAATCAGGAACAAGAGGTGGAACCATGACATTTATGAGAACCGGAAATAAATCAAACCAAGCCTGAGGCCACCTCCAATTACCATCAGCATCTATAAGCTCCGCAACTCTAGTCTGCAAATTAAACCCCGCTTGAGCTATCATCCTAGGAGTAATAAAGTTGCGGATCGGACTACACGAACACCAATTATCACTCCAAGAATTTGTCTGGGAACCACTACCAATCGACCTCCAAACATAAGGTCTAACCAACGTACGAATAGATAAGATCTTTCGCCAACTCCAGGTCAAACTACCACGGCTCTGAATCTCCCAAAAATTTCTGCCTTTTAACTTGTAAGAATGGATCCATTGGACCCAAAGAGATTCCCGGTTGGTTATAATACTCCAAATATGCGACATCATAAGGGCTTTGTTGACATCTGAAATACTTCGGATTCCAAGACCACCCTCATCCTTAGGCTTACAAATGTCTTTCCACGCAACTTTTGACCGAATACTCCCAGGAGCCCCCGCGTTCCAAAGAAATCTTCTCATTCTCTTTTCCAAATCGTTAACAATACGCACTGGCAAGATAAATACTGAGTCCCAATACGTATACATAGCTGAAAGAACTGAATTGAGAAGCTGCAATCTACCTGCAAAAGATAACGATTTAGACATCCAGTTATCTACCTTTCTCTCCATGCGTTCCACCAGAACTCGACAGTCCCTGAAGGATAATTTAGTAGAGATTAGGGGAACACCGAGATAGCGAACCGGGAGAGCACCCTCTCGAAACGGCAACAGGCTCAGAATCTCCGCTTTAACATTACATGGAACATTGCAGAAGAAGATGGTACTCTTAGGCAAACTAGGGACAAGACCCGAGACACTAGTGAATTTCTCCAAAACATTCCGAATAAGTTGAACCGACCCAGTATCCCCATGAACAAAAACAAATAAGTCATCAGCAAAAGAAACGTTGATAATCTTTTGTTTAGAACAGTGACTATGAAACTTGAACGCAGGATTCAAAGCCATCTTTTGTAACATGAGGGATAACACCTCCATAATTAACGTGAATAAGTACGAGGACATTGGATCTCCTTGACGTAAACCCCGTTTCCCTGTGAAATAACCATGCAACTCACTATTTATGCTAACCGAATAGGACACCGTTGTGACACAAGCCATGATCCATGAAACCATTTTCTGGTGAAAACCGAAACGATTTAAAATTGCTTCCAAAAAAGACCAGCTTACAGTATCATAAGCTTTCTGGATATCAATCTTCAACGCACACCTCGGAGGACCTCGATCCACATGATAATTATGCATAAGTTCCTGTGTGATAAGAATATTATCAGATATCTTCCTCCCAGGAACAAACGCCGACTGGTTTATGTTCACTAGAATCCCCAAACTGCCCTTCAGACGATCAGTAATTATTTTGCTAATGCATTTATATATCACATTGCAGCATGATATCAGCCGGTAGTCGAGCACCGTATTTGGAGTGTCAATCTTAGGCACCAAAGCTAGTATCGTATGATTGATTTGCTTGAGAATTTGACCGTTATTAAAGAAATCACGCACCGCCTTTGTAACTTCTCCGCCCACAACATCCCAAGAGTTTTTAAAGAAAGCTGAAGTGTATCCGTCGGGACCTGGAGCCTTATTCTCACCTATAATGAACATAGCCTGTTTAACTTCATCATCAGTAACCTGTCTCACCATATTCTCTGCCACATTCTCCTGCAATACATTGACAAACAGATCTGCATCATCCAAACTAGCCACTTGATCTTCAGTGCCCATGAAACCCGAATAATGAGTGAGCAGAGCAGCAGCCACATCAACTCCCTCGAACTGGTTCCCATTCATATCCTTAATGCAATTGATTTTGTTTCTAGCATTCCTACTTTTCACACAATTATGAAAGTAAGACGTGTTTGAATCACCCGCACATAACCATTGCACTTTAGATTTTTGTTTCAAGAAACACTCCTCATCATAAGCCGCTGACTTGAAATCTCGCAAACAGATAGCTTCTGACGACCGAAGTGCAGCATCAAAAGGATTAGTATCCACCTGTTTTTGAATCTGGTCCAACTCATGCCATAAGTCGGTAACTCTATTATGGAGATTACCTTGATTACGTAATATCCTCCTAAAATGAGGTTTCAAGCACTTCATTTTCTTAACCACTGAAAACATGGTAGCACCCTCCACAGTTTTATTCCATTCGGACATAACAACTTGGCGGAATTCAGGCTTTGTCGTAATAAAGTTTGGGAACTTAAATGGTTTAGGCCGATCCGTAGACATAGAAAAAAATTTCAGGATAGTAGGAGCATGATCTGAGACACGGAAAGGCTGGAACAAAGCATAAGCATCCGGAAAAACATCTAAGAGTTTAACGTCACTCATAACACGGTCAATCTTCTTAAGCATTCCTACCCCATCCTTTGGTTTTTGATTCCAAGTATAATGTAACCCATGACTTTTTACATCAATCAACTCAGTAGTTTGAACACAATCATAAAACTCTCTCATAGCTATAGTGTGGGATATAACCATAAGATTAATATCATCAGCATTCCATCCCAATATCACTCTCGTACCTCTATCACACATACCTCCATTCGATGTCCACTTCCAATTCCGAAAAACCTTCTTGCAAATCTTATTCAGCTTGTTAACATCCACATGAGACTCTAGAATGGCACATACACTCAAATGATTCTCATCAATAAAAAGACGAACCTCACTTTGTTTCAGGGGTTGGTTCAGACCCCTTATGTTCCATGCAGCTAAGCTACCCATTAAAACCTTTGTCACCGGGAGTGCTTGCCCCCTCAGGATTTTCATTCGCCAGGTTACCACTCATAAAATCAGCCATCTCCGTCGGATTCAACTCTTTGACTTCATATGGTTGATGTATTCGGGTACCACAATTTTCATCAATCGTCGACTTAGCACTAATCGGTTCCCGCTTCTCATCAGTCTTTTCATTAGCAAGCACCTCAAATGCGTTTGAAACTTTAACATTAGTATTCATAGAAGCCGAACTATCCCCCTTCGTTCCTGACGTACTTGCATGATATTTATTAGCCTTGGGTTTATACACAACCTTTGGCTTCTGCTTTTTTTGTGGAAACGAGTATCTCGACACCTTCCGTTTATCTGTAACAAAACCCTCCTCATCAACAGAAACCATTTTGGACTTGCCATTATGTTTCTTGCTACACGTACTATCATCATGTCCAAATAAGCAGCATGCACTACAACGTTGAGGCCTCCACTCATATTCAACCTTAACCCGTTCCATAATGAAACCTTCCTCATCCATTTTAGGTATAGCTAGAGAAATATAGTCCTTAAGTTCGTTGTCAGCATTGAGCTCAATCATTGCACGGGCATAACTACTCCTACCCTAGTTTTCAACACACATGTCAGCCGTATAGGAATCTAGCCTTTTAGGAACCCCTAGCTTCGAAGCCAACAAGCTCAAACCATCATCAGTATAAACTGAAATCGGCACGTTGTGCAATTTTACCCATATTGGAACTGTCTTGATACTATCTTTCTTAAGGGTAACCTTTGGTGACCACATGTTCAAAAATAACGGAACTTTTCGTATTAACCATGGTCCTCCTTCCAACACCTTCGTCAATCCATCCTTCGAGTCAAACTTGAAAAAGAAGAAACCCGACGTGTTCATCATAAGTTTTGAAAAGCCAAACTTTGCCCATACATTCTTCGCATAATACTCTACCACAGGAAAAGGTAATCTATTCCCTAAAAAGTAACCATATAGCACATTATCGAATTTATCTTGTACCTGCTGGACAACCTCTTTTGGTATAACAATATCAGCATCATCTCTAGTTTCCTCAGGTTCCAATAATCTGAAATCTGAAATTGACCTCCCTTTTCTTGCGAGTAGACTGCACTTTATCAGCGTACGAGACTGATTTATCCTCCTTACCAACATCCCAGAAAACCTCATCATGAACATCATTCGGATTAGCCACATCCGGACCATCAGCAGTCAGATCAGCTGGAACAGTGATCTTAGTAAGTTCATCAATTACATTAATCACCTTCGGTCCCTGTTGCTGGTCAGACAGAAAACCCCTACGAGGACAGAAAGTTTTACCATCAATATTCAAAAGCCTAGAAGCAAAACCCTTATTAGGGTTTAAAGAGGTATTCAATATATCCGGCGGCTTGAAGTGTTTCAAATCCATATCAGACGGCTTGTATTGTCTAAAATCCATAACACAGTAACTCAAGAACCATGCAACGTAACAGAAAGACGAATGAAAGAAAACCATAACGAAATTGACGACAAAACCTAGCAAGAAAAGAAATGAAAAACTAACCCTAATCCTGACATCAAAAGATTAGAAACCAAGGTAGAGTCAAGAATCCTTACTCAGAAGGAACGAAAAAAAAAAACTAGTTTAAGGTTGTCGTTAAACAAATGAAACTCACACGAAAAAAACAACCTTAAACTAGTAAGTTTGGAATGATGGGTACTGGGAGATCTGGGCGATTTGGGCAAACAACTTGAAACCCTACGTCGATCTTCATTCCTTCTCTACATTGGATCTGGTTAGCTAATAGGGTAATTGTACTCCTTTCGTTACCATAAGACCAATTTCTAAATATTGTAAGTGTTAATATTTATTTGTTTGATCATATCATAAATAAATATTATAAGTGTTTGTCTAGCTTGTATTTGGGTATGACTCGACTTGGATCATAACGTACTAGCCACATCAATCTAATATGTGTCTTGGGCATACAGACTCCAACATTAATCTCCCGTTAATGAGCTTTCCTACGTTCCTGTCCTTGATGTCTCTCTCATTCTGAGGTGAGGGTGAGGTTGCTTGCAAGACTTTTGATAGCTGGCTCGGCCGAACGAAATCACCGATCTAGATACTTGATAGAATGGTCGTTCACTCCCTATTCTTTAGATGTTGCTTGCGACGGTAGCATTAGCTAGGCAATCAAGGCAGGTCGAACAGAGTCAGTCCTAGGGTGAAGATCATCGGATGGAAAAATGGATTGAGCTGGCTAATCACTTGATGTCCCGGTGGAGAATGGGATGTCACACCCCGACCGCGTTAAAACAACGAAACCGCGGCGGAAACGTCGGGGAGTGTTGTAACAGAATCATCGTTTCACAACCATGGTAATTAAAAGTTTCATTTTATTGATTCATTAAGTAAATTACATTGTCTTAAACCAAACAAACAAATTAAACATCGTCTATCATCGTTATTAAGTCAGTAACGCCTTGTCCAGATCCTATATGAACATGCATCCTAGCAACCAACATCATGCAACACCACCTGAAACATATGTAAAAACAAAGTCAGTAAAGAAATGCTAACATCTTTTCGCAGGGTTCTTGGTCTTGGCCTGTCGCTTAGAGAGATCTTTTTCCAGTTCTTATTCAGTTAGACCAAGTACAATTAACTCCAACAAAACATGACAAATTGGTATGGAAAGATGGTAGTGATACAAGGGAGTTTTCATCTTCATGTGTGTGGCAGTCGGTTTGGTACACGGCTCCGGAAGTTAATTGGTGTGATATTGTCTGGTTTTCGCAGTGTATTCCTCGACATGCTTTTATGATGTGGCTGGTCCTTAAACGTAAGTTGCTAACTCAAGATAAAATTCTAAAGTGGGATATCTCGCGGAGGAAGAACATGAATATGATGTGTTGCATGTTGTGTTATCAGAATTTCGACTCACATCCGCATTTATTTTTTGAATGCAATTTTTCATCTCAAGTTTGGCATCTAGTTCGAAACAAGGTGAATATGGGTGATGTTAGTCCGAAATGGACTGATATAGTGGATTGGTTGCTGGTTCGTGCTAGATCTAAAGCGGCTATGACTTATGTTGCGAAAATTCTGGTTGCGGCTGCTGTGTACTTTATTTGGCAGGAAAGAAATGCTAGAATTTTCAAAAACCAGTTGAGACCTCCGGAGAAACTTAGTGAAATTATTTTAAACACGGTCAGATACAAGCTGATGGGAGCTAGATTAAAGAACACTACAAGTGTGCGGAGACTTCTTGGAGAGTGGGAGATTCATGGGGATCACGTGGATGACGATGGCGGCTGATTAGTTTGTGTCAGGTTGCGTTTGCCTAGAGGATAGTCTAGTTGTCGTTTTTGTTGTTTTTATTTGGATGTGTTTGGTTGGTTTTGTGTTTACTTTCATGGGGCATGTCTCATGATTGATCTAGTGTAGGCATTCTACACTACTTGGTTTGTTTGTTTTGTGAATATATAGAATCACCGGGGTAACCCTTTACCCAAAAAAAGAAATGCTGGCTAGCACATAGGTTTTGTGAGAGTGTCGGACTCATGGCTCGTTTATATGTTGCAGTACGTCATTAGACTACAAGAGTCAAAAGTACAAACTTCGTTTTGAAAAGTGTATTGCAACATAATTAATCAACTCAAATCAAGTTGGTTATAGTTTATAAAATCTCGTAGCCATAATTCTTAACCCAAAAACATTTTTTTAGTAACCAAATCGTAAAACATCTCGTAAAACCTCGTTAATAAAACTCGTATGGTTTATATCATTTCGAAAACCTCGTTGTGTGACATCGTTTCAAAATCGTTTATCCAAGTGAACTAAATAATGACTCGGGATATAATATAATAAAAGCACTTATATATAAGATGTACCAACGACGTATCTACCATGCTTTTATCATGCTACACCCGTCCCATTATCTAATCACAACCCAAAACCAATCGTTTAATCAAGTTGTTTATCTCGTTTAAGTCGTTTCAAATCGTTTAACTTGTCCCAAAATCGTTTTCGTTTTAATTGTGAAACTACTCTTGGTCGTCTCGCTAAGCGACATTCAAACCTTCGTGACTCGACTATCTCGAAACTCGCATTAACAAAGCACCAAAGGGTAAGTTAACAATCATTAGATTCGGTCGTTACCTACTAACCCCCACACATAACCATGGGTGTAGTCTGGTAACGGGATTTGTCAGATCCTATGGTACCATAATAACCTAATACTGGTCGGTTCGGCCAAAATTAATGAATGTCATTCGTTATGTAACTACAAACATCAAGTTTGTTCACATTATCGAAATCGTTATTAGTTTAATATAAACCATCTTAATCGTTTTTGAAACCATCATTAAAATATCGAAATCGTTTTAATACATATGAATCACCCCAAAAGAATTGAAAATAGTAAAATAGGGGAACTATGTACTCACATCGAAGTGCAAAGTATCCTCAATCTATTTTTTTTTTGGGAAAAGGGTTACCCCGGTGATTCTATATATCAACAAAACAAGTAGTATGAAACCTTTCATTAGAGATTTTGTTTGGTCCAAGCTAGGGGATGGTAGTAGTACTTCGGCTTGGTATGACTCTTGGTGTCAATTGGGGCCGTTAGGTGATTTTATCTCGCCGAGAGTTATCACTTCAGCAGGTTTCAGGCTCAGTGCTACGGTTCAAGAAGTTCAACTTAATGGTGTTTGGAAATGGTCGGTTGCTTGGAGAGATCTTTTTCCAGTTCTTAATCAGATCGATCACATTCATTTGGCCCCTAACCAGCGAGATAAGCTTCTGTGGAAAGATGGTAATGATTTGTTTGAGCACTCATCTTCTTAGGTTTGGCATTCAGTTCGGCAACGAGATCAAGAGGTGGATTGGATGAATTTTATTTGGTTTCCCTAGTGTATCCCGAAGCATGCGTTTTTATGTGGTTGGTTATTCGTCGTAAACTCTTGACACAAGACAAAATCTTATAGTGGGATATTTCGAGAAGAAAAAATATGAACATGATGTGTTGTCTCCTATGTTATGCTAATACAGACTCTCATGCTCATCTTTTCTTTGATTGTAATTATTCGAAGCTTGTTTGGAATTCGGTTCGCAACAAAGGTGGTATGTCTAATGTTGGTTCTGATTGGAGCTCTATTGTGGACTGGATGCTGGCTAGGTCTCGGTCTAAATCGGCTTCCAACTATGTTAGTAGGTTGGTCCTTGCAGCTACTACTTATTTTATCTGGCAAGAGAGAAATGCAAGACTTTTCAAGAACCAGACAAGACCTCCAGATGTTTTATGTGATACAATTCTTCATACGGTTCGCTATAAACTTATGGGAGTGAAGTTCAAGGACACTATGAAGGTGAGGGAGCTGCTTCGTGCATGGGAGATCTGTGATACTCGATTGTTTGATGGCGGCTGATTTTTTATAGTGTTTTTGTTGGATCCTATCTAGATCAGTAGTCTAGTTGTTTTATTTGGGTGTCGTGTGTTTTTTTGGTTTACTTTCATGGGGTATGCCCCATGTTTGAACTAGTATGGTCTCTCCATACTACTTGTTTTGTATTGGTTTTGTTGATATATAGAATCACCGGGGTAACCCTTTACCCAAAAAAAAAAGCATCCATACTAGTTCAAACATGGGACAACCCCCATGAAAGTACATCAAACCAAAAACCAATAGAAACTACTAGACTAACATCTATAAAAAACGACAACCACACTAAGCCGAGTCACTCATCAGTCAAGAGTGTTCCATGAATCCCCCAAGCGCTTAGAAGCTCTCGCACCTTCACAGTGTTCTTGAACTTCACAACCATTAGCTTATACCGGACCGTTTGCAGAATTACGTCACTTAGCACATCTGGAGGTCTTGTTTGGCTCTTGAAAAGTCTCGAATTTCGCTCTTGCCAAATGAAATATGAAGCCGCAGCCAGCACCAGTCTACTAACATAAGTAGCGGCTGATTTTGAATGAACCTGGGCCGCCATCCAATCGATAATATCATCCCAAAACGGGCCTACACTCTCCATACCACCTTTGGACCGAACCATGTTCCATACTTGTAATGAGTAGCTGCATTCAAAAAATAAATGATAGTGTGAATCAACATCCGCATAACACATCAGACAACACATCATGTTCATGTTTTTCCTTCTCGAGATATCCCATTGTAGGATTTTATCTTGAGTCAGTAACTTCTGTCTGATAACCAGCCACATAAAGAACGCATGTTTAGGAATGCAATGCGGGAACCAAACAAACTTAACCCAATCCACCTCTTGATTCTGATGTCGAAGCGAATGCCAAACTTGAGATGAAGAATGCTCAAAAAATTCATTGCCATCCTTCCACAGCAGCCGATCACGCTCATTAGGGACCGTATGAACATGATCAATTTGATTTAAAACTGGAAATAGATCTCTCCAAGCAGCCGGCCAGCGCCAAACTCCATTTAAATGAACCTCTTGAATCGTAGACATAGCAATATTCTCAATCTAAAGAACTCAGCAAGCTCAATCAAACCAAGGAAACTCAAGCAACACCTAATGATCGAATCACTAGTAAATAAATCGACACCTAAATCGGAAGATCGGACAGAATGAGGTCTTGTAAACCAAATGAGTATTGGAACTCATGTGATATGGTTTAACAAAGCCTACATTATAAATCGGAACCTATCCTAAGTGCTTTCGACCCGTTACGACCCGTTTAGGTAGCTTACGCTACTTTAATGCGTCGTTCGCGTAAAACGCGTTCGAGATGTCTAACTAGTCCTATGACAAGTATGATATGCCTAAACATGTTTAAATATGTTGCATAATCAGTTAAGTGGCAAATGTTTAAGTTAC
This sequence comes from Helianthus tuberosus, assembly GCA_030545235.1. Taxonomy (NCBI): domain Eukaryota; kingdom Viridiplantae; phylum Streptophyta; class Magnoliopsida; order Asterales; family Asteraceae; genus Helianthus; species Helianthus tuberosus. The sequence goes on along the minus strand of JARYGA010018381.1, from coordinate 23,259 downwards.
ATATGCTTAAAATCCAATTGTGCATGAAAAGGGCATTTTGGTCATTTACCTAAGGCATATATATAAACTACCTATCATACAACTACTTAAACTATGTGACCATAAGGTATAACCTTGGAAGGTTATTCCGTATGCAACTATGGTCACTAAACATGCTTGGTCGGATCCTAATAATCGACCAAACGGGTCGAGTTCGAAAGTCTAAGCGGTTGTTTAGACCGCTTGACTTACGACTCTAAACAAGCACTAAACTAAAAGTGACAAGCTAAACATGTTGGAACATGTTTAACTAATTAGAAAACAGGTTTTGATATGAAAACAAAGTGTTTTGATACCAAGAGTAGTTTGGTATTGTTTGGAATGAAATCACCGGGGTAAAACCCTTTACCCAAAAAAAAGAGTAGTTTGGTTGCTTCCAGCATCATCAAGGAAATCGAGAGGATCATTGTGACACTCCGGGTTTTACCCGCACATCCTACTTCCTTGAAAATCTCATTATTTAATTTATGCGAACTAATTGTTAGATTGGTGTTTATTATATTACAAATATGGCTATTGGTATAAATCACAAAATTACCTACATGAATTTGTTATCAGCGATCTCATGAATATATTGGTGCGAATTTATTCTAAAGGAATTTAAGGCTAATGGACACATTAACCAAATATTCAAACTTCCACAACACAACCCCTGTTAGTCGGCCCAGGGAAAAGCCCAAAACAAAATTTGTGTGCCCTAATCCTGATCGACGTTTAATTGGAGGGTATAACAACTCACAGCCGACAACATAGGTCAGCTGCAATCCCAAAAAGAATTCCCCACTGTTCTCTCTCTCTTCCTAATATTCCTTCTTCTCCAAACAAAACCTGCGACCATAACATCGGCGCCTCCGATCAAATTCCGATTATACAATGACGGTGACACCTCTTCTTAACACACTTAACCTCGTCATCTCCGGCAAATCCCACTCCATTCCGATCAGTCTTTGGCAGCTTACGTTCTCGAAACTCGGAACTCCGCTTCGATCTATTTAGCTTACAACCGGTCACAAACTTCGAATCCAGGTTAGTCGTTTTATTGTGCTTGACTAAGTGAGCTCGTTGAATGATTATATGTGAAAAGTATGAAGGTGTGTGAATCGGTTATTGTCATGTGCCCAGATCTGAAGTACTGATAGTAATAAATGATAGTTTGCGAACTTGTGTGATAAACATGAAAGAATGGATTCTTGTTAACAAAACAGTGAATGATTAAAGATGAGAAATTATCTGCTGAATCTGTTATTAATGATACTTCTTATATGAACCCGTTTAACATCAGATACTCGATAACTAGCTCTGTTCATGATAATATTCGTTTGGTTCATATGGATATTTTTGTTCATTCAAAAAGATCATGTTTAGGTGATAGTGGTAACCTGTTGCTTAATGTTTGAATCCAACGACTGTGTAAGTGACGAAAGGTGTCGATTTCTGTTCGAAATAGTTATGATAATATATGATTCGTTGTTCCATGCGATGATGATGAGTGTTGATAAGTCGTTAAGGATGATAATCATGTTGTCAAATAAGAGAGTCCGATGATTCACAAACATGGATATGGGTCGTAGTTAGAGATATGGGTTTTCGGAATGATTTAGGGATGATGAAGAAGGAACTTTTGTCTTATCTGTTTTAATTCAAATGTGTGTGTCTGCCATTTATAAATTGTATCTGGATTTTCATAAAATGTACAAGTTTATAAGCTTAGAGTACAACCTACCTAAAAATGATTTGAAATTGTGGGAATGCCAGTTGTTTGTCTTTTATGATTTGATTTAATTAGGAGAATGATATGTGTAGAAGTTGTAGAATGAATTGCACAAACTGACATGAGGACCCACACCCTTTTTGTATTTGGAACCACCATGTCGCACATTTCCACAGACCACACACACTCCAATTAAGTTGGGCTGCAATATGCTGTTGGGCCGCACAATATTTGAGAATCACAAACGACCATGGGCTGGGTTGATTCTATTCTATATACAAGAATTGGGGTTGGTTGATCATAACCCACTTGTAGCTATTAGATATGTAAGGTCTAAATGTGATGTATTAAACATGTAATGTTTAAAGGTGATAAATACGTGATGATATGTATGCCATTGGTTAGAACTGTGGTGATAGGCTAATAAGATTATGTTTAGATGATAAATGTAGTGCCATGCTTTAATAAAACAGTGATGATGTGAAAAATCCTACGTGATTAACTGATTGAAGATCATTGAAAATATTTAAAATTTTGTTGTTTTGATCTGAATTGGAAAGTGTACGGTAGAATAAAACATGATAATGAAATTTGATTGGACAGTACATGTTACTGAATTTTGATTGGTTCGTACAAGTTGGATAAGGGTTCTAGAAGCATCTGCACAGTTTGCGAGTCGAGACCTTATGGTTGCGACTCGAAACCAGACAACACACTCCAGGAGTCGAGACCAGCTTGGTTACAACTCGAGATCTCCTGATCTCGACTCGAGACCTCTACGGTTGCGACTCAGTTATGCACAACTCGAGACCGTCTGGTTGCAACTCGAAACTTCACGGTTGCGACTCGAGACCTCTTGTTCTCGAGTCGAGACCACCCGGTTTCGACTGGACTACTCTGCTTAGTTGTTGGGCCGCACAAACTGAAGTTTTGGACTATGTGTTATTGTTACCATTACTGTACAGCAAACTATGTGTGCTACGTGATGTGTGTTTAACATGCCACTACTGGTTGACTGTTTATACGATTTGGATAGGCCCAATAACATTGGTGGGCCTTATGAACTATGTCTTGGACTATGTGTTAGTAATGTCAAACTGTTACTATTTAACTGTTTACAAGCTAGAATAGGCCCGATACTGTGTATGCTTGTATGCCATGCATGCTATGTGTTAGATACGTGTAGAATATACGTGACTTCTATATGCCCAAACCTGACCTATACTGGTAACCATGTTAGGATGTGGTGACCAACGTGTTTGACCAAGTAACTAATCTGCCGAGCAACCCAAGGTGAGTTCACAACTTAAAGCATGCATTCCCGGTGGATTAGGAAACGGAACTAAAAGCAACACTATCCCCTTGTGAGGGATACAAACTTACTTTTCTTCCCTTGTTACTGGGATACAAACTTACTTTTCTTCCCTTGTTACTGGGATACAAACTTAATTTTCTTTCCTTGTTACTGGGAACAAACTTACTTACCTCCCTTGTTACTGGGAACTCTTCGTTAATTACGGTTTATACGGAATGCAACGGGCAACACTAAACGAAACTCTATCACTTAAGTCCCTACCATTTAATACCGATTAGTCGCCGGGGCCTGGCGAACGGGTTATTAGTTAATAGCGCTATTTAGGTGTAACCAGCCTCACACCGACCCTTGTTACTGGGAACGGGAGTGAACTAATGTACTCTGGCAAACCGTCAATGATGATAGAACATTGACAAACGGGGCACTGCGGAAACGTACGGTTAAGTAAGTATTCGGTATTGGAAAAACAATTTAGTCGCTTACTTATGGGGTAGCTCCCCATCGCATGTATAAACGGATAAATTAACTGGTGAAACAAGTTTTTGGTAATTAAAAACTGGACAACTCGTGAACTCGCCAACATTTTTGTTGATACCCTACTGCATGCTTTGCAGGTCGCTCGATACAACTTTGGACGGACGTTGCAATCGGATGGAGTGCGTGGTTCGTAAGTAACATGATAATAAACTTGTGATTTTTAAATTACGATATGTTCTACTTTCCCTTCCGCTGCAAACTTAAACTACGTTTTGAAAAAATCAAATTAGGTCACTAATTATGCTAATGTTTATAACAATAACTAATCCGTTCAAAATAATTAGTGGCTAAGATCCTGGTCGTCACATGCCTCGCGGTAATACTCCGCGTGTGGATTTTGAGGGTGTGACAATCATGAAAGGTTTTTTGTGGTCTCAAGGAGCCTTAGCGTCGGGTAAAGCAAAGGTAGCATGGAAAGATGTTTGCATTCCCAAATCGGAAGGTGGTTTGGGTATTAGGAAGGTCTCTGAGGTGAATAAATCGCTAATGGTTTTTCATATTAACAGCATCGTCTCGGGTAGGAAATCTCTTTGGGTGGATTGGATTCACGAGTATAGACTTAAGGGTAGGAGCTTTTGGGATGTTAAAGTGCCGCAAAATTCTACGTGGGGATGGAGGAAATTGTTGTCATACAGGAACTCTGTTCGGAAGTTCTTTTGGAAATGGATTGGGAATGGCGAAACCACGTCCCTTTGGCATGATACCTGGTGTAACGAATGTCCGTTGAGTCAGTTCGTGTCCCCGAGGATTATGTCACAACAAGGGTTCTCTATTTATTCCAAAGTGGCTGATGTTTTTAGAGAGGGTGCTTGGCAATGGCCAGATGCCTGGCGTGACTTGTTTCCGGTGTTATTCAATCTTAACTCACTCAATCTGATCCCGAACATGCAAGACGTGACCTTATGGAGAAACAACGCAGGTAAGTTAATGCCGTTCACTTCAAAATTAGTGTGGGAGACTACTCGTTCTCAGGGAGCTGATGCTGTGTGGTCGAAAGTGGTCTGGTCCGGATGTAATATACCTAGACACTCGTTTCATTGCTGGTTGATTTTTCGAAGGAAACTTTGGACGCAAGACAGAATTAGAAGATGGAATTGTAATACTTCCGGTTCAATGAATATGATGTGTTGTTTGTTGTGCTAGAAGGGGTGGATTCGCATGGACATTTGTTTTTCGAATGTGCATACTCTACACAGGTTTGGGATGCCATTAAGGAGACAACATGTATTAAAAATGTGCAAGGCAAATGGGAAGATATTATGAGCTGGTTAATCCCGAGAGCTAACTCGAGATCGCTGAATTCGGTAATTGCTAAACTTAGTATTAAGGCGACAGCTTACTTTATTTGGCTGGAGAGAAACTCCAGATTTTTTAATAACCAGCTTCGACCACCTGAACAAATTACGAGCGTCATTATAAGCACGGTGAAGATGAAGCTGCAATCATTCAAGTACAAGGACAAACCTAATGTTAGAAGTATCTTGGAAGATTGGAAGATGTACCCGTTGGAAGCATACATAGATAACTGAGTGTTTTTGCTTTGTCCTAGTTGCTAGGTGGTTTTGCTTTGTGCTTGTATTTACTCTTATGGTGGCATGTCACCTAAGAGAACTGGTGTAGGCTTTTTCTACTCCACTTGTTTTATTGGTTTCTTAATATAATCACCGGGGTAAAACCCATTACCCAAAAAAAGAGTAGTTTGGTTGCAAAATACGCTTAAATGCGCATTTTGACCGAAACTACAACTCGTCACTACGCTTAGTCAATGTGGTAATAAGTAGGTATAGTCACAAGGGACTATAACCATCGTGATTACGCTCACGTTGCAAAGTTCTAAAGAACTTTGTGTTGACCAACTCGTGGTCCAAGCAGAAAGTCAAACACTGTTTGACTTTCACGCTCGAAAAGCGATAAAAGAATGAAAGAAGCTTAAAAAGGGTCCAAGCTAGGGAGAACTTGATCTATAACACTCAGGTATGAAGCAAAGGCTTCAACTTAGAGTATTAAAATGATCAAGGGTGCAGAAAATGGAAGGAGGGCATGGCTATTAATAGTTTTTGGTTCACCGTTAGGATGGTTTCTTCCTAAAGAGGGAATGATCTAGGCCATCCATGTGGGCTAGTGGTTTTAGAATACAAGGGGGACATGTTAAACCATCAAAACAAGCAGATGGTATCCCAAAACAACCATTAAAACCATCAAAAACAAGCCCAAAGTCCAGATTCAATGTTTCTGTCTGGCAAGACCTCACGGCCCGCGTAAGATAAGACCTGGGCTTACGCGGCCCGTGTAAGAAGTTTGGCAGATTTGCAGTTTTGGTCCCTGCAGCTCAGAAACTTGTGTTTTGATGCATATTTGACACGTTTAAGCCCTGTTAACCTCATTTCAGGCTCTAAAATGAAGTTATAGTATAGGGGACTTAAAATATGCTCAAAAAAATCTTGGATGTCGGTTCGTTTGGTCGTGCGATCGCGTTATTCGGTTAATTACGACGGAAGTCGTTACGAAAGCGTGTACGATCCAAAATTCGCGACGAATGGCGTTTTTGCGTTCCAATCACTAAAATAAAATATTTTAATGATTACATAAATTTTTGGGTGTCCGGATATATTCAGAGCGTAAGATATGCGCGAAAATGCAAACTTATGCACTTTTTGACGCTTTTAGTCCCTATTGATCAAATAAGTTTATTTTAGCATACCGAAGCCCTCAAAGCCTATTTCTAAGCTATGTAAAGGATATTTAGGGTATTTTAACTTATGATCAAGTTTCGGAATGTTCGTTACTATACGAATCGGTATAGTTTCGCAGTTTGACACAAATAGTCCCTCCGATCGAACAAACTTGTTTTCAACATGTCATGATCAGAAAAATAATGGGGGCTCTGGGCGATTTTGGGCGATCCTGAGCGATTCAACACAACTCTAGGTTTTTCAATCTCTACCTGATCTTCATCGATTTTATTAGCTTTAAGGGTTGGGTGATTGAAGGATCGGCTTAGGGTTTTTCGATAGAGTTGTTGTTCTCGTGTTCTTGATCCGATCAGTTTATTTACATTTGATTTCGGTTTGCTGTCAATTGTAAGTAGGTATTATTGATCAGATTAAGGTGTTAGTTCCGGCGATTGTGGGATACCAGTTGCTGCTCGATTTGCATAATCATTCAGTATTAGTGTTTGGTCGGCGAGTTGTGTTGTCAACTAGCAGATTTGATTCCATTTGTTTGATTTTGCTTTTGCTGATATTGTTTCGACAAGTCTGTTTTCTTTTCAGCAGATTAATCCTTTTTGCTCTAGGGTTGCGGCTGCCACTTAGGGTTCGGCAACCTTTTGCATTGGCGATATATATTCAGGTTTCATGGATGACCAGAATGCAGATATATCAGATGGTATTTCGAGGAAAATTAGGAATATTGATGGGAAACTATTTGAGCCAAGACAAACATCCATCATGGCGGCTAGGGTTTCTGATAAAAAGGTAACCTTTATGCTACCTTTGAATGATGTTGAACACGTTAACGGGCGTTCTGATTCTCCTAATCAGCAATATGCGAAGGTTTTTGATAAACGAAAAGTAGCTTTTGTGCTTCCATTGAATGATGTTAGTCCTAGTTCCCGAGCTAATTCTCAACATCAATCGTATGCTAATGTTGTGTCAAACAAACAAGCTGATCAGGGTGGTGTTAAGGTGGATTTTGGTTCGAAAACTCAATATCATAATCAGAATGTTGATATTTCAGCTAGGAAGGCTAATGAGTCGGCTGATCAAGTCCCTAATATTAATTTTCGATCATTAAAATCGGATGTCTCATTGGATGGAGTGGATGTTGTCCTACCAATCGAATCTGTTCGTCAGGTTAATAACAGGTTAGCGAATACTCTTTATGGTTACTTCCTGGGGGATAGAATTGCTTACCCGATTGTTGAATACTTTGTGAGAACAAATTGGAAGAAACATGGTCTTCAGAAAACTATGATGAACTCGAATGGGTTTTTCTTCTTCAAGTTTGAAGACAGAAAGGGTATGAATAATGTGCTTGAAGGGGGTCCATGGCTGATTCGTAATAAACCACTTTTTCTCAACACATGGTCCCCTACAAGTACTCTTAAAAAAGAAGATATTAAAAAGGTTGCGGTTTGGGTGAAATTGCATGAGGTTCCTTTAGTGGCGTATACTGATGATGGGTTAAGCATGTTGGCGTCTAAAATTGGTTCTCCTTTGTGGTTGGATTCGTATACTAGGGATATGTGTAATGAAGCTTGGGGACGAAGCAGCTATGCTAGGGCACTCATTGATATCTCTGCTGAACATGATTTTAAAGAGGTCCTAACCATGGCTATTCCTGAGTTGGATGAGAACAGGTATGTCAATGAGACTATTCGTGTGGAATATGAATGGAAACCCCCGAGATGTGCCCACTGTTGTGTATTTGGGCATGACTCTGAGGAGTGTCCAAATTGCATTCGATCGACAGTGAAACCTCCTACAAACAGTCCGAAAGTAGATGAGGATGGTTATACGGAAGTCAAGACAAAGAAGAATATAAAGAAGAGCGGTTTTCAGGTTAACAATCAAAAGCCCAAGTTTGAATATAGACCTGTGGATAAAAAGAAAAAGGCAGTGAGCAAAAATGGGTTCTTTGGGCGATTTTGGCTACATAGGCATTCTTGTGAAACCCTAGCTTTCTCTTGCTAATCCTGGTCTCGATTGTTCTTGCTTATCAGCTTAGGGTCTCTGATCGATCCTTAGGCGATAGTCAATTGTAATCTGATTAGGTTTTCTAATTAGGGTTTTGTTTTCGGTGCTGTTTTCTGTTTGCAAACGGGGTGTGTAGCTGTTCTGATTTTCGGCAATACATCTTCAGTTTTTTGAAGTTAGGGCTCTGATTTCGTTGTTCTGATCGGCTATACATATGATTCAACGGCGCTGTTCTTAGGCGCGAATAAGGTGATTTCAGATTTGAGATTAGGGCTTTGATTTCGTTGTTTTTCTGATTAGCGAAAGGAGTGTGGCTGGATCCTTATTCATTTAGGGTTTCAGCAGATTTCTTTATCATCGCTATAGTTTGTATCGGCTGGTTTGGTTGATCAGAATCTGTCCGTATTCTGATCAGACTTGTGCAAACCATATTTCTTCCTGTTGTCCGATTTGCTTTTGGGTTTCGGCTGATTGTTGTGTGAGGCCTGTTTCTGTTTGCTGTTATGGATGGCTAAAATGCCGAAAATTCAAATGTGTTTGCGGAAAAAATTAAGAACATTGACGGTAAAACATTTCAGCCGAGACAAACTTCACTTTTGGCGGCTAGGGTTTCTGATATGCCGAGTAAGAAGGTATGTTTTATGATGCCGCTTAATGATACTAAACATGTTATTGGCTGTTCTGATTCTCCTAATCAGAATTATGCGAAAGTCTTTGACAAGAGAAAGGTAGCATTTGTGTTACCGGTGAATGATATTAGTCCTACTCGAGTTCAAAATCAGAATCCGGATGATAATGCTCATGTCCAATCTTATGCGGATGTGGTCCTAAATGATCAGGTCGAGAAGGGTGATATTAAGCGGGGTGGTGATTCAATTCCGAGTCAGAATGAAGATGAAAACACTAGGAAGGCCTATGATGCGGCTGATCAAGTTCCTAAAGTTAATTTTCGCCCTCTAAATTCAGATGTATCATTGGATGGAGTGGATGTAGTGCTTCCAATTGATTCGGTCCGCCAGGTTAATAACAGGTTAGCAAACACTCTTTATGGTTATTTCCTGGGGGATAGGATTGCATATCCAGTAGTTGAATATTTTGTCAGAACAAATTGGAAAAAACATGGTCTTCAGAAAACTATGATGAATTCAAATGGTTTCTTTTTCTTCAAGTTTGATGACAGAAAGGGTATGGATACTGTTCTTGAAGGGGAACCTTGGATAATTCGTAACAAACCTATGTTTCTCAACATTTGGTCTCCTACTAACACCCTTAAAAAAGAAGAGTTTAAAAAGGTTGCAGTTTGGGTTAAATTGCATGATGTTCCGCTAGTGGCATATTCTGATGATGGTTTAAGCATGTTGGCATCAAAAATTGGGTCCCCTGTGCGTCTGGATTCGTATACTAGTGATATGTGTAATGAGGCTTGGGGAAGAAGCAGCTATGCTAGGGCTCTCATTGAAATATCAGCTGATCATGAGTTGAAAGAGGCTCTAACCATGGCTATTCCTGAATTGTATGGGAACAAATATGTTACTGAGACTATTCGGGTGGAGTATGAATGGGAACCTCCGAGATGTGCCCACTATTGTGTATTTGGGCATCATTCTGAGGAGTGTCCAAAATGCATTCGACCGACAGTGAAACCTTCTACAAATAGTCCGAAAGTAGATGAGGATGGTTATACGGAAGTCAAGACAAAGAAGAATGTAAAGAAGAGCGGTTTTCAAGTTAACAATCAAAAGCCCAAGTTTGAATATAGACCTGTGGATAAAAAGAAAAAGGTAGTGAGTTCTGCCTACGTGAGTGAGCGGACCACTAGTTCGTCTAAGGTTAAAACACATAATTCTTTTAGTGCTCTTGGGTTTGTTGGGGGAAAAGGGGGTTCCTTCCAGGGGAGATTTAAAGGGAGACGTGAGCCAAATGAGGAGTCTGACGATGACGAGGTAGAGGTTGTATATGATGAGACGAATGAGTTTATGACATCGGGTACACATCCTACGTCTTCCAGTACAGGGGCAAGCACCTCTCACATAAAGTTGTCTAATGGATAGGTGGCTTCTTTTTCAGGCTAAGGGGCTGCCGGTTGGTAGCAATTTCATTTTTGATGATGGCGGTTGACGTCTTTTGTTTTATTTTTTCGTTTATCTACTAGTTAGTCATTATCATGATTGTAGTAGGCTAGATTGAGGTGGTAACTTGGTTTGGTTGTTTTTTGTTTACATATATGGGGCATGTCCTGTATATGAACTAGTGGGGAATTCATCCTCACTACTTGTACTTATTTGGCGGTTGTCTATAATAGAATCACCGGGGTAACCCTTTACCCAAAAAAATGCGCGGTGCACTAGTTCGTCCAAGGTCCAAACACACAATTCATTTAGTGCTCTTGGGTTTGTTGGGGGGAACGAGGGTTCCTCCCAGGGGAGATATAAAGAGGGACGTGAGCTAAATGAGGAGTCTGACGATGACGAGGTAAAGGATGTATATGATGAAACGAAGGAATTTATGACATCGGGTACACATCCTTTGTCTTCCAGTACAGGGGCAAGCACCTCTCACATAAAGTTGTCCAATGGATAGGTGGTTTCTGTTTCATGCTAAGGGGCTACCGTTTGGTAGCAATTTCATTTTTGATGATGGCGGTTGAAGTCGTTTTGTTTGATTTTTTCGTTTGTCTACTAGTTAGTCATTATTATGATTGTAGTAGGCTAGTTTGAGGTGGTAACTTGGTTTGTTTGTTTCTTTTGCTTACATATATGGGGCATGTCCTGTATATGAACTAGTGGGGAACTCATCCTCACTACTTGTACTTATTTGGCGGTTGTCTATAATAGAATCACCGGGGTAACCCTTTACCCAAAAAAAAAAAAAAAACTTGTTTTCAACACACCAAACCATCCAAAACTTATTTCTAATTATGTGAAGGTTATTTAAGGTATGTTAAGCCTATGTCACTATTCCAGAGTGTTTGTCGCGTTAAACTAACTGCGTTTACGCACCAGTTTGCGTATAACTTTCTAGAAAGCGATTTAAAGCTTGAAATCGGAATCGAATCAAATCGTAAAATCATCAAACATAAATACACACATAATAACACCAAAACACATTGTTTTATTGATAATTAACATTTTTTTACATTGTTCATTGATTACAGAGCACAGTTGTCACAGTCTCCCCTACTTTAGGAAATTTCGTCCTGAAATTTTAACTAGAGGAAACTTGTGAGAACAATTGCGGATATTTCGCCTTCATTTGGTCCTCACGTTCCCAAGTAAACTCTGGGCCACGTTTGGACTCCCAGCGAACCTTGACCAATCGAATCCGTTTGTTCTTCAACTGTTTGACTGTCCACTATCTCCACAGGTTTCTCGACAAAGTGCATCGTTTCATCGATTTGGATTTTGTTGAGTGGAATGTGAAGTTCAGTGTCAGCTAAACACTTTCGCAAATTGGACACGTGAAAAGTCGGATGAATATTTCCAAGCTCTGGAGGTAGCTCTAGTCGATAGGCAACCTTTCCAACTCTTTCAACAATCTTAAATGGTCCAACATATCGAGGTGCAAGTTTTCCTTTCTTTCCAAATCTCACCACTCCCTTCCAAGGTGACACCTTGAGTAGGACATGGTCTCCGACTTGAAATTCTAAGGGCTTGCGTCGCATATCCGCATAACTCTTTTGACGGCTTCTAGCTGTCACAAGATTATCGCGATTTTTCTTGATTTTGTCTGTCGTTTCCAGAATGAGCTCAGGTCCAGTAAGCTGAGCTTCACCGATCTCATTCCAACAGACAGGTGAACGACATTTTCGACCGTAGAGATCTTCGAATGGTGCCATATTAATGCTAGCATGATAACTATTGTTGTAAGAGAACTCGATCAATGGAAGATGAGAATCCCAATTACCACCAAAACCTATCACGCATGCTCTAAGCATATCCTCCAAAGTTTGAATCTTCCTCTCAGATTGTCCATCTGTTTGGGGATGATAAGCTGTGCATAGATTTAGTTGGGTTCCCATAGCAGATTGCATGGTCTTCCAAAAATGAGATGAAAATCGAGCATCACGATCGGATATGATGTCCAAAGGAACACCATGTCGAGATACTATCTCATCAACATAAATCTTTGCAAGTTTATCAGCAGATAGATCCTCGCGAATCGGAATAAAATGAGCTGACTTCGTTAATCGATCGATGACAACCCAAATAGCATCGTGACCTTTAGATGTACGCGGTAATTTAGTGATGAGATCCATCGCAATGTTCTCCCACTTCCAAACCGGTATCTCTGGTTGTACAAGTAATCCAGACGGTCGTTGATGTTTGGCCTTGACTTTGAGACAAGTTAGGCATTTCGATACATACAAGGCAATATCCTTCTTCATACTAGGCCACCAATAATGAGTACGAAGATCCTTGTACATTTTATCAGCACCAGGATGGATAGAATATCGAGACTTGTGAGATTCGTCCATCACTAAAGTGCGAAGATCGTCTTGTTTCGGAATCCACAAACGATCCTTGAAATAGAGCAAACCATCGTCTTTTGCTTCGAGTTTAAGCTCAACTTGACGTGGTAATTCCTTACCCATCAAATTTTGTGAAACACAAAATTGTTGAGCTTGAAGGACAAGAGTTTGTAGATCAGATAGAGATGGAACATAATGAAGCTTGACTCGCTCCTTTCGACTAAGCGCATCGGCTACGACATTCGCCTTACCAGGACGGTAGCAAATCTCGCAATCGTAATCGTTTAGGAGTTCAACCCAACGCCGTTGCCTCATGTTCAACTCCTTCTGATTAAGAATATGCTGGAGACTTTTGTGGTCTGTGAAAACCACACACTTTGTGCCATAGAGGTAGTGTCTCCAGATTTTGAGAGCAAAAACTACAGCTCCTAACTCATGATCATGAGTGGTATAGTTCTTCTCGTGAACTTTCAATTGTCTTGACGCATATGCAATAACTTTGCCTCGTTGCATAAGAACACAACCAAGGCCAAGATTCGACGCATCGCAGTAGACAACGAAATCATCGTTTCCCTCGGGCAAAGATAGAACAGGAGCATCACACAGCTTCTGTTTCAGTGTTTGAAATGATTCTTCTTGCTTGGGTCCCCACTCAAAAGGCTTATTCTTCTGAGTCAAAACAGTGAGTGGAACCGCAATCTTCGAGAAATTCGAAATGAAACGACGATAATATCCAGCGAGACCAAGAAAAGAACGAACTTCTGTTGGTGTCGTCGGTGTGTTCCAATCCTTAATAGCTCCTATTTTGGATGAATCCACATGAATACCCTGCTCATTGACTATATGTCCCAAAAACTGAATTTCTTTAAGCCAGAATTCACACTTGGAGAATTTAGCAAAAAGTTGTTCCTTCTTCAGGAGTTCCAAAGTCAAACGAAGGTGTTGCTCGTGATCGGCTCGAGACTTCGAATAAACAAGAATATTGTCGATGAACACAATGATGAACTTGTCCAAATAAGGTTTACAAACCTTATTCATTAAGTCCATGAAGATAGCTGGAGCATTCGTGAAACCAAAAGGCATGACCGTGAACTCATAGGGGGTGTTTGTTTTTTGTGAAAAGCTCTTCTAGACCTCTTATATCTGCCCCACACAGACCACGCGCAGACGTTTGAGTCTGTAGTGTGTTTGTTTTCTCGAAGTGATTTCATTAAAAAATGTCTGCCCGTCCTCTTCTTGGGGCAGATGTGAACTCTCCTCTTCTAACCTCTTCTCCTCTTCACTTCTCATTCTGCCTCACTTCAAACACACAGGTCTCACACACACAAACCCTATTTTCTTCTCCTCCAACCTTTCCTCCTCCCGGCCGCAACCTCCATACCCGCCACCGCCCACCTCCGCCACCTCCTCATCTGCCGAGCTCCCCCACCTCCACGAGCTCCGGCGACGTTCCCTCCATTCCAATAAAACTAGGGTTTCGACAGACATCAACAGTAGCGTGCAATGTCGAATCTAAAGAACGACGACGATGACGATTACAAGTTTCTTCGTATCATAGATGCCATGGCTTCAATCAATTAAAAAGTTAACCTCATCTGCGCCATCACTGAGATCGGCATATCCAAACAGAGCAGAGGCACTGGTGCGTATATTACACATCTTCACTATTTCATTTGTTGATTCATCTCAATTCGTAATGAAATATTTTATCAGTTGTCACTGTGATTTCTTAAAAATACATTTTTGAAAATATATTATTTCTTGATTAATGGTGAAAATTGGGTTTGAACTGGCAATGATGAAAGAAAGGCCGGACTTACAGCTGCCCCCATAGTGGTTGGTAGTAGGTTGATGACAAGTTCTATAAGGTTATTTCTGAGCTGGTGATTTGATTTATAAATATCTCATAGTAGTGTGTTAATTTCTAATTTTATAGGTAACAGTTAATTGTGAGCTTGTTAAGTGACCTGATCTTCAATCCTTATTGCTTTATCTATTTTTTCTTTTAAATGGGGGTGAAAGTTTAAACTTTTGATTTCGTTGGTGAGTGTTGTTTATAGCTTTTTATTTTGTCATAGTGTGAGCATTTCCAGTTTCAGCTAACAGTTATTTGTTTTAATTATTTTTTTGTTGTAGATTGTTGTTGTACAATAAAGATTTTTGTTGTTTATATTCTGATTTTGATTATGATTATGATTATGTTAATTTTTTGGGTTTAAATGGAATATAGATGTTGATGTTGATAAATTGTTTGATTATAATAGATGTTGATGTTGATAAATTGTTTGATGTTGATGTTGAATGTTGAAGAACTCTTTTAAGTTTAATAAAATCAGTTTATTTATATTTTAGTTTATTTCAGCAGATTGCAGAAGTTAAAAAACAAACACTCTTCTTCTTGCAGACTGCAGAGGTTTGGTCCACCTCTTCAGCTGCAGATGTCTGCAGATGTGGTCCGCAGACTACAGACGTTTTACTTTTGAAAAAACAAACAGCACCATAGTGTCCATATCTTGTGCGGAAAGCAGTTTTGGGAATATCTTCTTCGAGTACACGAAGTTGATGATACCCAGAATGCAGATCGATCTTGGAAAAACAGGTAGCACCTTGCAGCTGATCAAAGAGATCATCGATTCGAGGTAGGGGATATCGATTTTTGATGGTAAGCTTGTTAAGCTCACGATAATCGATACACATTCGAAAAGATCCATCTTTGTTTTTCACAAAGAGGACAGGAGCACACCAAGGTGAATAACTCGGTCGGATGAATCCTTTATCAGATAACTCTTGAAGCTGTTTCGATAATTCTAGCATTTCAGACGGTGCAAGACGATAAGGTGCTTTCGCAATCGGGTTAGCATTGGGTAAAAGATCAATATGAAACTCGACTTGACGAACTGGAGGCAAACCAGGTAGTTCATCAGGAAACACCTCTGGATAATCCCGAACAATCGGAATATCCTGAATACTCTTGCTCTTGCCTTTCTCCTCGGTGACATGTGCCAGAAAAGCAACATATCCTTTTCATAAATAACTTCGGGCTTTTGTACACGACATATGTTTCAAACCAACAGATGGTTTCTCACCACGAACCTCTAGGACATCACCAGACGAAAGAGGAATACGAACGATCTTGTCGAAACAAACCACCTCAGCATGATGTTTCGTTAACCAATCCATCTCCACGATAATGTCTTTTTTTTGGGTAAAGGGTTACCCCGGTGAATTTTTATATCAAAACAAATAACCCAAGTGAGAAGCAAAATAAACTCCTCAGTTCTCCTGAATGACATGCCATACAGGAGTCAACACAAAAAATAATACGAGAAGACAACCAATACACCAATAAAACTAAACGCCATCAGACGCTTATACACTCATAACATAAGATATACTATCGTCAACCACAATCATCATCCACCACCATCAATCCACGAGGAAGCATCCATTATGGAGCTTCATTCGGACTTTACCAAGAATCACCTCCACTAACTGATCTGCATTCCTTTTCTTATTCGAAAATAGACGACGATTTCTTTCATTCCACACAAAATATGCCGAGGCACTAACCACCAACTTAGCAATAATATGGCTAGCAGATGTTGAGTTCACGTTACCCATTAAGAATTCCATAATATCATTCCAATTATTTTGAATCAACGTCATACCAGCTAATCCTTTAACGCCATTCCATACCTGAGCCGCATAACCACACTCAAAGAAAAGATGATTGTGGGAATCCAGACCAGAAGTACATAGCAAGCAGCACATCAGATTATAGTTTGCATTACCCGAAGATTGCCAGCTACTCATGATATCCTGTGTCTTTAATTTTCTATTGATAATCAACCACATAATAAAAGAATGTTTTGGTATAGCTTGCGGAAACCACACCACACCCCCCATTGAACTTCATTATCGTGTATCCGAATGTCATCCCAAACCGCAGAGGTATTAAAATCCAGCAGAATCCCACGCCTTGTTCTCCATATTATGGTGTCTTTACGAGTTGGATCAAAAGCAAAATCATAAACATTCTGAAGCTCAGGGAACCGATTGAACCAATCAGATGGCCATCTCCACTCCCCATTCACCAAAGTCTCCGCTAACTTAGATTTTAGATTAAAACCCGCATTAGCTATCAAACGAGGGGTAAGAAAAGAAATAATCAGACAAACTTCATGCCATTTATCAAACCAAACGTTCATGTCTGTTCCATCACCAACCTTGGTCCATATATAATTGCGAACACTTGATCTTAATTGAAGTATTTTCCTCCAGCTCCAAGTGATGTTATTCGTAATCGATAATTCCCAAAAACTTTTGTCACGAATACGGTAGGAGTGAATCCACTTTACCCATTAAAGACTCACGGTGAGTTAACAAGCTCCAAATATGCGAAACCATTAAAGCGTTATTCATGTCATCTATCCGACGAATACCAAGCCCTCCTTCACATCTCGGAAGGCAAACCTTCTTCCACCGTACTTTCGCTTTTCCTTTAATCTTATTCCCTTGAGACCACAAGAAGCAACGCATCCCATCTTCAAGTTCACGTATAATACGCTTGGGTAAGATGAAGACCGATGCCCAATATATATGCATAGATGCCAAAACTGAACGGATTAATTGCAACCTTCCTGCAAATGACAAACTTTTTGTTTTCCAGTCTGTTATCCGTGCCTCCATGCTCTCCACAAGTCTTTTGCAATCTTTTTTTTTTTGGGTAAAGGGTTACCCCGGTGATTCTATATATTCACAACCAACCAAAACAAGAAGTGCAGAGAGTCTACACTTGTTCAATCCTGAGACATGCCCCAAGAAAGTAGAACCATAAAAAACTAGAAAACAACTGAAAACATCAGCCAAAAACAACTAGCCTATAATCTAGACGATTAACAAACATCACTAATCACTCGTCATTAGCCTGATCTTCAGCATCCGGTATCTCCCATTCACCTAGCAGTCTTCGGACTCTATCAGTCTGCTTCATCTTCACTCCCATGAGCTTGTAACGAATAGTCTTTATTATCAACTCATAAATCACCTCCGGAGGTCTCATTTGGTTCTTGAACAGCCTCATATTACGTTCTTGCCAAACAAAATATGCCGTAGCCGCCACCAAAATCCTACTAACATAATCAGCCGCGAGTTTAGATCTACATCTGTGCATTAACCAGGCTACAATATCATCCCACTTCGAATCTACATTATCCATACCCGCCTTCGACCGAACCATAGCCCATATCTGAGCCGAGAATTTGCATTCAAAGAACAGATGGGCATGCGAGTCATGATTCTCATAACATAATAAACAGCACATCATATTCATATTTTTCCGCCTCGAGAAATCCCATTGAAGGATAATGTCTTGTGTAAGAAGTTTCTTTCTCATAATCAGCCATAATAAGAAAGAATGTCTTGGGACACATTGGTTAAACCAGACAATATTACTCCACTCGGTCTCTTGCTCTCTATGCCGAAGTGTATCCCAAACATAAGACGAGGAGACTTCATTCACATCATCACCCACCCGCCAAAGAACATAATCACGTTTATTAGGAATCGGATGGACTTGATCTAGATGTATGAGGACCGGAAATAAATCTCTCCAAGCAGTGGGCCATTGCCAACCCCCCTCTAAATGAATATCAGCTACTGTGTCTTCCAGTCTAAAGCCTGCATTAGTAATAGTTCGAGGGGATAAAAAAATTACCTAGTGGCCCTAAGGCACACCACGTATCATACCAAGCGGACGTCGATCTCCCGTTCCCAAGAGCCGTCCAAATATGATTCCAGATAGTTGGACGTAATTGAAGTAATTTCCGCCAACTCCAACAGCAATTTGTAGGAACCTTAACAACCCAAAAACTTTTACCCTTTAATTTGTAAGCATGCACCCACTCCACCCAAAGAGATTTTCGTTTAGTGATGACACTCCAAATATGATTCGCCATGAGCGTTTTATTAACATCACCTATGCGTCTAATACCCAAGCCCCCTTCATACTTCGGGGTACACACAGAAATCTAAGAAACCTTTGCCCTTCCTCTTTGAAATGAACTATCTTGATTCCAACAAAAATTTCTCATTCTGGCTTCTAAATCAAGAGTCACCCGAGACGGTAATATAAAAACGGAGGACTAGTAGACATGCAAAGAAGATAGAACCGCCACGATGAGCTGTAACCGGCCAGCAAAAGACAACAACTTATTTCTTCAGTTCGAGATACGTTTCTCTAGCTTTTCCACCAAAACACTACAATCCTTATAAAGAAGTCTTGTTGAGATAAGTGGAACCCCCAAATATTTAACCGGGAGGGAGCCCTCCTCAAAAGGCATCACATTCAGAATAGCATTCTTCACATGTTGACTCACATTACAAAAAAAAGACAGTGCTCTTCTGAACACTAGGAACCAAACCAGACATATTAGAAAATTTTGAAAGAGATAACATAATGCACTTAGCTGAACTAACATCCCCTCGAGCGAATAAGAAAAGGTCATCCGCAAAGCACAAATTAACAATCTGCTGTTTCTCACATCTGTTGTGAAACCTAAACGAGGAATCCATCTTGGTCTCGTACTGTAAGATACCTGTCAGAATCTCCATCACCAGCGTAAAAAGATAGGGGGATATTGGATCCCCTTGTCTTAGGCCTCGTTTCCCTCGAAAATAGCCATGACTATTACCATTAAGACAAACAGAATACGTTGGAGTTGTTACACAAATCATAATCCAATCCACCATTCTAATATCAAAACCAAAGCCAATAAGAACACTTCTTAAAAACCGCCAATCCACAGTATCGTAAGCTTTCTGAATGTCGACTTTAAAAGCACATCTAGGGGGCCAAAATTCCTGTGGTAGTTATGCATGAGTTCCTGAGTAAGTAAGATGTTATCCGAAATTTTACGACCTGGAACGAACGCCGACTGGTTGACACTAACAATCATATCCAGGGCCACTTTAATACGATCTGCAAGAATCTTGCTGATACATTTGTAAAGAACATTACAGCACGCTATCGGACGGTAATCAGTAACACTAGAGGGGGTCGCAACTTTCGGCACCAGCACAATAAAAGTGTGATTTAATTCCCGTAACAGTTTTCCAGTGTTGAAAAAATCGATAATAGCATTCGTGACCTCCTCACCTATGATCGGCCATGCTCCCTTATAAAAAGCCGACGAGTATCCATCATGACCTGGAGCTCTGTCAATGCCAATCGAGAATAAAGCCTTCTTAACTTCATCCGCTGTAACCTGACGAACCATATTACTAGCACACTCGGGATTCAAGACACTTGTAAACAACTCAGTCGAGGGAGTTAAAGCAATGCTATCTTGACAACCCAAAAAGTTTTCATAATGTTGAACAAGAGCTATAGGAACATCATTACCTTCAAACGTCACACCATTCAGATCCTTGATGATATCAATCCGACTTCTATGATTTCTAGTCTTCAATGTTGAGTGAAAGAAAGCCGTATTCATGTCTCCAGCTTGCAGCCAGTCCACTTTAGATTTTTACTTTAGGAAACGCTCCTCATCTAAGCAAGCTACCTGGTACTCACACGTAATTGAGGCCTCTTCGGCCCGTAAGTCGACATTCAACGGATCAGCATCAAGACGTGTTTGAATACCATCCAACTTAGTTCTAAGGTCACTCACCTTCCGATGCAAATTACCCTGATTGAACAGAAGAGCCCTCAGGAGTCTTTAATGATCGGAGCTTTTTCACAATCCTGAATTGAAGCACACCGTCTACATTCAGCTCCCAAGATTGTTTCACAATATCCAGAAATTCTGGCTTATGGATCAGAAAATTAGCAAACTTAAAAGATCTTCGTTTACAAGGCTCAGCTTTCGGGATTTTAAGAATACATGGGCAGTGATCCGACAGCCTATACGGATGAAAAATGGCAACTGCACTAGGAAAATCCACTACAAACTGAGTATTCCCCAAAATCCTGTCAATCTTCTTTAATAACCCCACACCCTCCTTAGGTTTTTGATTCCATGTATAATGGAGACCTGAGCTATTAATATCAAAGACTTCGATATCATCAATGCACATCTGGAACTCCCTCATACCAGCCGAGATCGTGGACGTTCCCAAGGATTTATCTTCAACATTTAACGCCGAATTGAAATCACCCATAATTATCCATGGTTGTTTATCAACTAGAACCTTATGCATAGAAAGATGTTGCCACAAATCCCTCCTAGAAACATAGTAATTCACTGCATAAACAATCGAAGTAGAAATGAAAGGAACACCCAAGTATCTAACTGGAAGCGCTCCCTCTTCAAACGGCATAATACTCAAAATTCTCGCTTTCGCCTGATCCGTTACATTGCCAAAGAAAACAGTACTTTTTGTCATACTTGGAACAAGACCCGAGAAAGACTTAAACTCATTAATCGCCACCATTATAACTCCAGCCGATTTGTAGTCTCCTCTCGCAAAGATAAATAAATCATCCGCAAAACACAAGTTGATTATTCTTTGCTTCTCACACTTGTTATATACAAGCTTAAGGGTAGAAGCTTCTGGGAGGTCCCATGTCGAGGACGCATGACATGGGGATGGAGAAAGCTCCTTGCTATCCGTAGCCTTATTCGTCCGTTCTTGTGGAAATACATTGGTAGTGGTACTGAGACTAATGCGTGGAGTGATACTTGGTGTGAATCGGGTCCTCTTCATGCTTTTAAAAGCCCAAGAATTATTGCTAATGCAAGCTTCAGCCTGCAATCCTCGCTAGCGGCTATAGTGTCTCAAAATGGTCAATGGAGATGGCCGATTGCCTGGTACAATCTTTTCCAAGTCTTAATTAATTTAGTAGTTCCTATTTTATATGACAATGTCCGTGATCGGCTGGTTTGGAAAGACCTGGAAGGAAATCCTCGTCCATTTAATTCTTGGGAAGTCTGGAATACTATTCGACACCATGAAAGAAAAGTGTCTTGGGTGAATATGGTATGGTTCAAGCAATGTATACCTAGACACTCATTTCACATTTGGCTAGTTATCCGAAACAAATTGAAGACACAGGATCGGTTGTCTGTCTGGGAAGCGGGTAGTGCAACAAATCTTAATCTCATGTGCTGCCCTCTATGCTATTACAACAGGGACTCGAGAGATCATTTGTTCTTTGAATGCTCTTTTGCGTCTCAGGTTTGGCACAATATAAGAAGTTTCACCAATATGGAAGACGTGAATGGAGGATGGTCTGATATTATGGCTCGGATGAATCAAAACTTAAGCTTACAAAAGCCTGATAATGTGGTTAGTCGGTTGGTGGTTGCGGCTGCAACTTATTTTATATGGCAAGAACGAAACAACAGGTTGTTTTCTCGGAACCAGCGTACGGCTATTGTGGTGTCTCAGGAGATTATTACTACTGTTCGAATGCGGCTTATGACTTTCAAGTTTAAACAGAGATTTAAGAATGGTAGCTTGGTGGAGAAGTGGAAGATTCCTAGCAGCAATTTAGAGACTAATCCTGGCTAGTTTAGATGTTTATTTTGTGTTTTGTCTGTGACTTGGCCGTGTTTGGCTAGTGTGTGTGTCTGTGGCTTTTGCTTGCCTGGTTGTGTTTTGTTTTGGTTGTTTGGTCATAGTCTTGGTATGCCGAGACTATTGTGAGTGTGGTACTTCAGCCACACTATTGTTTGAATTGGTTTGATTTATAAAATTCACCGGGGTAACCCTTTACCCAAAAAACAAAATTAGGGTAAGGACTTCCATAACCATCGTAAATAGATACGGAGACATAGGGTCACCTTGTCGAAGCCCTCGCTTCCCTTTAAGGTACCCAAAGAGATTCCCGTAATAGCTAACGAAAACGATGTAGAAGCCACACACGCCATGATCCACTTTACCATTTTCGTATGGAACCCAAATCCTTTCAACGTCCCTTCCAAAAAAGACCATTCTACCGTATCATACGCCTTTTGTATATCAATCTTAAACGCACATCTAGGAGGACCCACGTTACGGTGATAATTATACATGAGCTCTTGCGTTAAAAGTATATTATCTGATATTCGTCTCCCCGGCACAAACGCAGACTGATTAATACTTACAATATCCGCCAAACCATCTTTCATCCGATCGCTTATTATCTTGCTGATGCACTTGTATAACGTATTGCAACATGAGATAGGTCTATAATCCGTAATCGAAGAAGGAGTTGGAACTTTAGGAATTAACGACACAACTGTATGGTTAATTTGCTGTAATAATTTCCCATTTTGGAAAAAATCTTTCACCGCTTTACACACATCATTCCCAACCACATTCCAAGCCCGTTTAAAGAAAACCGACGTATAACCATCCGGGCCCGGAGCCTTATTCCCTGCAATTGAAAAAATAGCTTTTTTGATCTCGTCATTCGTCACCTCTCGAACCATAAACGCAGCCTTTTCGTCCGTTAACTTTTTTTGAAACAAGTCTGGAGTAGGCTGCACCATAACATTTGTTGATG
>JARYGA010018380.1:0-104967 GCA_030545235.1 Helianthus tuberosus | reverse complement strand
AGTAGTACATCCTGCCCGACAACCTTTCCAACATCTGATCAATGAAAGGAAGTGGGAAGTGATCCTTCCTCGTGGCATCATTGAGTTTGCGGTAGTCTATGCAAACTCTCCATCCGGTGATAGTACGAGTAGGAATCAACTCGTTTTTCTCATTGGTCACCACTGTCATGCCTCCTTTCTTCGGGACTACCTGTACAGGGCTAACCCATGGTGAATCAGAGATCGGATATATCAAACCTGCATCAAGTAGTTTGATGACCTCTTTCTTCACAACCTCCTGCATGTTGGGGTTCAAACGCCTCTGATGCTGTACTACAGGTCTAAAGTCCTCATCCATCAAAATCTTATGGGTACAAAAGGATGGATTGATCCCTTTTATATCCATAATCTTCCAAGCAATCGCCTTCTTGTGCTGCTTCAGGACTTCAAGCAATCGATCCTTCTCTTCCTTCGATAATCCGGCAGAAATGATAACGGGCAGATGAGTCTCGCCCTCCAAGAAAGCATACTCCAAATGATCTGGAAGCTCCTTAAGCTCAACCGAAGGTGGATCCTCAATAGAAGGGCGTGCTTTAGGCTCAGCAACGCGATCCACAACCTCAAAAACCTCGGGACACGGGGGAGACGCGTGACCTATCAGACAAGTCACCTCCTCGACTAATCGGTCCACCCTAGGTGAACTGAAATCCTCCCCTCCTAGCAGCTGTGTGTCCACAACATCCTCCTCGAATGCATCACGAAGATGATCACTCACATATGTGTCGATAGTCTCAATGAAGTAGAGTGTATCATCCTGACTTTGCGAGTGTTGCATGGATTTCCCAATGTCAAAGGTAACCTCCTCATCATCAACCCTAAGAGTGAGTCTACCGGTGCAGACATCAATCAAGGCTCTCGCAGTGGCTAGGAATGGTCGACCTAAGATAAGTGGAACATTTTTATCCTCATCCATGTCTAGAATCACGAAATCGACAGGAAAGACAAACTTGTCGATTTTCACCAGCATATTCTCAACTATGCCTCTAGGATACTTCACTAAACGGTCGGCTAGCTGAATGCTCATACGAGTCGACTTGGGCTCTCCCAAGTCTAGCTTAGCAAAAACCGCATATGGCATGAGGTTTATGCTAGCTCCAAGATCAGCTAATGCATTGCTGACCGACAAACTACCAATCAAACATGGGATAGTGAAACTCCCAGGATCATTCATCTTCTTAGGTAGTTTGTTCTGAAGAACTGCTGAACACTCCTCATTCAAGGTCACCTGCGAAAGCTCCTCAAGTTTCTTTTTGTTGGATAGGATATCCTTCAGAAACTTGGCATACTTAGGCATTTGAGCAAGTGCCTCGAAAAATGGTAAATTTATATGAAGTTGCTTAAAAAGCTCGAGGAATTTACCATAGTGTTCTTCCATTTTCTGCTTCTTCAACCTCCCCGGGTATGGAATGGGAGGGACATACTCTCTCACTGACTCCTTGGGTCGTGTGGTACTTGCTGGGACTCGCCTCTGTTGCACCTCACCCGGAGACTCACACTCAATCTCCTCATCAACCTCATCATCATCAACCGGCTTTGCTGGAACAGCCGGAGGGATGGAATGAGCGGTCTTGCCGCTTCTCAACGTGATGGCCTTTGCAGTAGCATTTGGATTAGTCTCTGTGTTGCTCGGAAGGCCCCCCTGTTGTCTCTCAGACAACATCTTGGCAATCTGGCCAACTTGGTTCTCAATGGTCTGCATGGAAGCCTTTTTGCTTCTCAACTCATTCTCGTGCCTCGTGAAACGGCCGTCATACTCCTTAAAACGCTTCTCATTCTCGGCCTTTTGAGTGTTCTGACCGGCTAAGATCTGGCTAAGCATATCATGCACACTAGGCTCGCTGGCGGAAGGTCCCTGCTGAGGTCGAGGTGGACCATATGCCCCATGAGCTGGAGCTGGGGGACGTGGAGCAAATCCGGGTGGCTGCAGATTGGAAGCATCGGGCCTCCAACTGAAATTCGGGTGATTCTTCCACCCCGGATTATAAGTATTGTTGTAGGGATTATTTTGAGGACGGTATTGGTTTCCCATAAAATCAACATGCTCGTGTGACATCTCTCCCGTCTGAAAATCACCTACCTGATATGCTTCCCCACTCGAAGAACCTCTCGAGTGCATCTCCATCACTCGATCAAATTTCGAAGATAAGGCATCCATACGTGCTGTCATGGCTGTGTAGTCGTCCACATGATGAACTCCCTGCCGAGAACTCTTACCTCTTGGTGGCTGTTGCGTCCGGTTTTTCACGGCGTACCTCTCTAGAATCTCAAATGCCTCGGTGGCATTTTTCGTGCCGATATCCCCACCCGAGTATGTATCAACCATCATCTGTCCCTGACTGTCCAAACCATGGTAGAAGATCTGACATTGTTGCCAGTTGGGCAACCCGTGATGTGGGACCTTCCTCATAAGCTCTTTGAAACGCTCCCATGCCTCGTAAAGGGACTCGTCCTCATCCTGACGAAAGTTCAGAATCTTGGTTCTCAACCGAACAGTTTTCTCTAGAGGGAAATATTTCTGAAGGAACTTCTCAGCTAATTGATTCCATGTAGTGATAGATCCAGCTGGAAGTGAAAGAAGCCACTCCTTGGCTCCATCCCGTAAAGAAAACGGAAAGAGCCGAAAGCGGATAGCATCCGATGATGCATCACGAATCCTAAATGTGGCACAAACCTCTAGAAACCCCGCAATGTGAACACTAGGATCCTCGTGATCCTTGCCATAAAACTGTATCGCATTCTGTAACATCGATATGGTGCCAGCCTTGATCTCGAAATTATTATTGTCAATCGTCGGTGCATTGATGCTCGCAGGTAAACCATCGAGTGACGGTTTTCCTATTTCGTTCAAAATCCTATTCTCTTCTGCGTCCGCCATGTCTACTCGAACCTCGTAGAAGGTGTCGTCGTCTGCCGCGTCTGTCTCAATCGTCTCGGCTACCAAGCGAAACCGCTCTCGCAGCCTCACGTGAAGATCACGCTCCGGCTCCGCTGAAGGCTCAACGATATCAGCAGCGGGGGGTTGAGGACATGCACGACCTGTAGGGAATAAGGAGGAGCACAATGCACAAAATATATACAAAAACAAAAACAACTAGCAAATAATCATTTTTTTTTTCAAATAGTCAAGCAAAGGCAAATAAAACAAGTAGACACAAACTTTTTACACTTTTCACAATGGCTAAATAAGCAACTCGAATCGTTTTCAAGAAGACCGCATCCCCGGCAACGGCGCCAAAAACTTGATGTGCGTGAATTAAATATATTTTTAATTAAGTTTTTCTTCACACAAATTTAGTTTTAAAAATGGTTTTTCACCTAAAAACTAACTACACACACAAAAGGGCAAGTGTACCCGTCGGGTGGTAATATAGCCAATCGGTAAGAACCGGATATCAATCCGTGGATGCGGTGTCTCGATACTAAACTTTTGCTACTTTAAAGCCTTTTCAAATGATTGGGTTGATTTTTCTAACTTAGCATGCAAAGAAATAAACTACTAAAAATCTAACAAGAAACAATATCTAAGAAAGGGTTGCCTAAACTAAGTATCCACTAACTCACATGTGACAACAAAGGGGAAGGAGGTTGTGATGATGCAAGCTCTAAAATTAACTATGTCCCCAATCAAGGTTTTCTAGTCTATAATTCTTAGGAAAACTAAAAATGAATTAACATTCTAATCACCTAAAAATTATTCTTTTAAGCTCACTTGCTAAGTTGGTGTTAATCTTTAATAATGAGTTAATTGTTTGTCAAAACTCCTAACTCTACAAATTAGGGAAAACTAATATGAAAAACACACTAATCACCCTAACTTGGTTTCAAGTAGTTGGCACTATCATCATGTTCTTGATATGAACCACAAGCATGGTCATGCTAGCTAACAATTTTGGCCTAAATCATCAAACTAACAAGAACACAAACTATAGAATCCACATAAACATACTTATGATCTTTCCAAATCTATATGCAAGAATTCACACATATGCTCAAATCATCATTCAATCACATTAGCAATTACCATTCCTAGTTTCATGCTATGAATCATACTAACAAGTTAACAAGATTCAATAATCATAATCTTTACATGGGCTTTCCAACACAACATGTAAATACTTATGAGCAAACATTCAAGAACAAGAACTTTAAGCATACACATGAACTCCAAGAACAAGATTAAATACCAACATGAAGATTAACAAGAACAATCATCACATCTACTTCCATGTTATCACATATTCATTAGCTTCAACAAAGTTTAGACAACTCAAATGTTTAGCCCATAAGGCTCATGGCTACCAAATCAAGTGCAAAGAAACATAAATTGTTCATAATGTAATAAGCTAACCAAGTTAAAGACAAGATAAAAATGATGTTTGAGTAGATCTTCAAGTGATTAAGTCCTCTTCAAGGCTCCCTCTTGGCTCCAACAAGCTTCCAAGACCAGATTCTTGAGAGAAAAAGTCACCAAAATGCTCCAACCCCCTTCCAAATGAGCTAGAAACTCGTATTTAAGCTACTGGGAGAATGGCACGACCATGCCACCTTTTGGCACGGTCATGCTTGGCAAGTGTCAGAGCCACTTTCTTGAATGTTGACCAAGTATACTACCATTTTGGGAAAAATCGCGCTCAAAAGTTCCCGAGGTGGCACGACCGTGCTCGGGCATGGTCTGGTCGTGCCAGCCGATAGTGCTCGGCCATGATTCACTTATTCTCGGAAACAAGCTGATTTGGGGCCAAAATTGACCTGGCACGGTCGTGCCATCATATGGCACGGTCGTGCTCCCTTGATTTTTGATGGTGCTGGTGCTGGATGATGGTGCTGATCGAGAGTGCCGATGTCGGAATGGCTGGCACGGTCGTGCTCCTGGGTGGCACGGTCGTGCCGTATCTGGCAGTTTGCTGGAATTTTCCGTTTTCGCTCCATTTTGCTCCAAAAGCCCCCGTTTCATCACCGGGCCGAAGCCTGGACCTGTATTTTCACAAACAACTAAAATGAGTACCAAAATCAATGAAAATACAAAGCGTTTTCGCATAAACGGGGCGTATTTGACGTTTAAAAGATGTATAAATTCTTATACATCAAATCTTCATTCAAATTTTTCTCAGATTTAGAGTTTTTCAGATATCCATTATGAAAATTACCTTCATTTTCATCCTGTGATTCAGATTTACCTGCATCAACTGATTCTTCTTTCAACACACTTTCAACGACCTTACCTACCACCTCTGAATCACTAGAATCATCAGATTTAGAATAGGTTACGTCAATGTTATCTGGCAATTGATCTACCATGTTGAAAGCTTTTTCGACCTTTTCATCATCATAAAATGCAAACTTTTCTGGTGGTGGAACTTGATGAAACTCTGAGCGAATACCTCTTGTTTTGCTCAGACTCACCATCTCCCGGTTTTATATTGAAAATACGTTCAAGCACATATGAAGACACGTGATAACTCTTTAACTTGTTGTTATCCTGTTCTAAATCAGCAATCTGGCGCTTTAGTTTAGCAACATCCTCAATATAAGAATTAACAACACCTTGTTTTATTTCATACATTCGCTTAAGCTCTTTAGTTGTTTCAGATAAATAATTCATTCTTGATTGAGCAAATTTCATTTCATCTTTCACTTTTTGATATGACTCTTTTGTAATGTGAAAAGCCAATTTTATTAAATCATATTCTTTATTCATTTCTTGACAAACAATTTCTTTTTGTTCACATTCTTCTGTCTTTTTCAAAACATTTTCTTTCAAAACTTCATTTTCTTTTTCTAACTTTTTACATTTTTCCAAAAGTTTTTCATCATTATCTTTCAAAATCTTCTCGTTTTCTAACATTTCTTTGCATTTATTTTTGAAAACTTCTTCAATTTTATTGAATTCAAGATTTCTTATTTTGAATTGTTTGTCTTTTTCAGTACAAGCACTGCACGTTTCCATGCATTTCTTGCACTGTTCAACAATTTTGATTTGAGTTTCAGAATCAGAATTTACCTCAGTGATTGGCACCTTGGTGTTCTCTGCTGCATCTGTCTGATCAGCATCATTCTTTTGTTTTTCTTCAACACCAACTTTATCACCAGCACCAGCATCACTCTTCACTTCAGCTGAACCTTCAACTTTCTCTTCAGCTTCTTCAACAACTTGCTGTTCTTCAGTAACAGCTTTCTGTAACACCCCAAAAACGGGTTTGGTAATCAAACCACGTTAATATTACTGACGGGTAAAATACCGTTAGTGGTAAAAAAATTTACCCGGTAAATATTAGGATTTAAATAATTAATCCTAATAATAAATAAAAAGTGAATAAAAAGCTTTTAAGAAATAAAATGATAGAAGGCCCGAGTTAACGGGACCTGAAATAAACTTAGTCATAAATATTCTCGAACCCGCTAAGTTAACTAGGAATATTTAACCTAGTTAATAAGTGGGAATATTGTTGAAAATAAGTAGGTTGTGGCCTACTTAATAACTAACCAAACACGAGGGACCAAAGCCGGGTAACTTGAAAATGGAATTATAAACTTAAAAATTAAACACAACACACACACTAGGTGTGTGTGTGCGTGTTCTGGTCGTAACCCACAGGAGCCAGGGAGCTCAAACCCTAACATTCACTAATCTCACAAATTGAAGGATCAAACCAAGTCCAAATCGAAAATTGAGCATAGATTAGTGATCCTCATCACAAGGGGGTTACAAGGTATGTAAAATTTGGTGTTAATTCTTTGTTTGAAATTCTCATGAAATTGGGAAATCTAAAAATTGATGTTGCATGTTTGCTATTTGGGTAGAATAGGGTTGATATGGTGTCTAGGAGTAAGACCTAGACAATAACATGTGAAATCATGGCTAATTCCTGAAAATCTCATGAACACATTGAAGGTGATTCATGGGTTTTGTGGGAAACTAGTAAACACTAGGGTTTAGAATGATTATTCTAGTGTAATACGGGTCATAGAAAGTGATTTCTGAAGTGATGATGTTTAAATGATATATGAAAGCTTTATTGATGTTAAATTTGGCTATATGACAAGTTATGAACTTGATAATGGATCATGTAAATTTCTGCCCATAAGGTGTTTGTTAAAATGCCTAAATGAAAGCTAAATATTGAAATTTCGAGTGAAACGCACATTCGAATAATATGGCAAATTATGTGAAATATAAAACGGTAAGAGTTCTAAATATCATGATGATTTAGACTTAATTGTGTAAACCATGTGATTGAAATTAGTTGACTTTGATAAGTTAAGTTAACTAATGATAAAGTCGAATAGTAGTTTCGACATAGAATCCGTAAGATGAAATAGTCATAATAATGATGACTAATCTAACCGTCTTACGAATCATGATGATAGTTTGACTCTTGACAAGCTAGATGGAGACTTGGGCAAGGAACGGGTCAAATGGTTCGTGTACGCGAAAAAGAGCATAACCGGATGCAAGGTAAGCGACGCTTACATCCTTTTTGTAGAATATGCATTATTTTGTAAACTACAAATGCGATTAGTGTAATATCCGAATTAAGGGTTCCGACGCTATTAACATGAGTCAAAACAAACATAAATGATAAAAACCATGGGTTATGGTGAAAAGAGGCGAAACGGTAATTTAGTCATGTAATGACTAATAACTAAGGAGTTTTCGTTAAGATCATTTTAAAGTGCAACTAATAACAAGAAAATGAGTAAAAATGGAAATTTAGTCAAGTATCGACTAAAGCAAATTGTAGTTAAAAAGGGGCACCCGTAGCGTAAGCCGAATGGGTAAAAATATAAGAAAAGACTTTAAGAGAAAAAGGGGTCTAGTGGCAAAAATCCGAAATGGGTCGGATGAACAAATTGGTAATTAATAACCATGTTTTGCTACTTACGAAAACGCTTGGTCTTATAGGCCAAACGGGTCAAATGGTGTGATAACACCATTTGACAATATCGACTAATGTGGTTGTCGAGTCTTGTGTTAACAGGAGCGATTAGCGATATGGTTAATTGCGTCCATAGAATATGTGATAATAAAATCAAGGTATAAATCGGGTCTATTTGTTAACCCGAGCCAGGTACGCATCAATGAGATTATATTTTAAATGTGCAATTTTGATCATAATTGTAGTGAAAGTCCTTCGTCGTAAATGAGGGACTAAGGTTGATAAATATGCCTTGATGGGTAAATCAGGCAAATGGCCCTTATGGGTGGTTTGGGAATCACGTATTATAATCATGTAATCCTTAGATAAGCATTAAGGTGATAGGCATAAACCTTTGTGGGTCAATTGCCTAGAAATAGGTCTTTTTCGTAAAATGACAAACCGAGAAGTAAAAAGCGACATAAATAGTTTACTATATCAAATCCACCACAAATATAATTGTGGTGGAAGTCCATTTGAGAACTAATGTGAAAATTTGGTGCTAAAAATGAATGAGCGAGATTTACGCCTAAAAGGACATAAATACCCTTAACGGGTCAAAATAAGATTATAAGTAAAAACGGGTCAATAATGCGTAGAAATCCGTAATTGGAACCTAATATGATAGGTAATATTGGAATTAAAGGGTTCATGAGAAATTGGGGTCAAACAAATATGTTTGTTTGATAAAATGTATAAACGGGTTAAAATTCGGTAAAAAGGCAACGAGTCGAAGGCTTAGAAGTCTCAAAATTTATTATGTTGGATGTTGGATTTTAACTCCATAAGATGGAGAATTAAATTACGGACGCATAGGAAAAAAATCGGGTAAAACGGATCAATAACGAAGAAGTTATGGCCGTTTCCGTAAAAACTAGCATAGCTGAACTGAGCTGCAGATCTGCTGGAAAACAGCCTCCCTCGCGTGGCGCGAGGGAGCATCTGGGTTCTTTCGTGTGGCGCAAAAAGCCCTGTTTTGGCGAAATTTTTTTATTTTAATCAGTTTCGCTTCCCGGACTCGTTTAAATACGTTTTAAGTTACGTATGACTAATCCAACTCATGTTTTATGAGTTTCAGGTATAATTTTAGCACCGGAGGACGATCAAGCACAACGAAGAACCGAACACGATCAAGAAATAAGCTTCCGCACTTTGTATCGTTGTATGTTAAACGACGAACGTACACATGATATGTTGTATACTTTTAAATTGTAAAAAGTTTTAATAAACCCGTAATTTCCAATGCATATGTAATCTTAATTACATGATTGTATTTTTATAAATGATACGTTAAACCCTGAATTATAAGAATGGGTGTTACACTTTCTCAACTTCTATATTCACAACAACTTCTTCTTTCACTTCTTCAACAATCTTCACATCTTCCTCAGCAACTTCAACTTTCTTCAAAACCTCAACTTCAACAGCTTCAGCTTTAACCTCTTCAACAGTTTTCTTCAGATTGTTTACCATTTCTTCAACATTTTTTTTCATTCTCTCTTCATCCCTCTTCCTTAAACACGATGTCATGGCATATCCGATTTCCTTTTCATGCCTTTTTGCATAAGTGTCATCCTTTAATACATTTCTATAGTATTCGGCAGATGAAGGAATTATGAGAAGAACATCTTCAAAAATTATGTCTTTCTTCGAAACGACAGCTTCACCTTGTCTGTTGAAATAACACTCTCTCTTCTTATCCCATCTCCTATTATTGATAGCACTCTCATACTCTTCTTGCATTTCATCCATTCTGTTCAAAGCAATGTTTCTTTCTCGGTATGTTTTTTCACTCAGAATTTCTTCTCTGGTTTTCTCTTTGACCTCAGCAACAACATTTTCTTCTTTGTTCTTCTCTTTAATTTCAGCAACGAAAACATAATGGTTGTTCTTTGATATAGTATTGCCATGAGCTATTTTTCGAATATCAACACGATCTTCTTCCGGACAAACTTGACTCCAATCATATCCTTCATCATCGTGGATTACAGCACAAGCTCTTGACTTCTCTCTGGGTTTATCTTCGATCATCTTTGGCTCTTCTCTGCTATGGTGGTAAATCGCCTTTCGATAATAATCATCATTGAAAGGTTTCTCCAATTCATGACTTTCAATTTTTTCTATCAAGATATCAAGAGAAATTGTATCATATAAAGCATCATTTTTCAAAATGAAAACAAACGTTTGCCACTGATCAGCTCGTGGTAACGCTTCTATCACTTTATCAATAATGTCCTCTCTTGTTTTCACAATTTCAAACCTTTCGAGTTCAATTTTTAGGTGACAAAATATTTCTATCATTTGCCTCACAGACTCTCCTTTAATGCTATCAAACAGATCGAATTCTTTCTTTAACAAAGCAATTTTGTTCTTTTTAATCTGTTTACCCCCCTCTGCCTTAACCCGTAAAGCTTCCCAAATAGATTTTGAAGATCCATCATGTTGTAACAAAGTAAACATGTCATTTCTAATTACCGACTGGATCAAAGCAATCATTCTTTGTTCAGCTGCAAATTCGGATTTGACTTCTTTGGATAATTTCTTGAATGGAAGATCTTCTCCTTTATCATCTTTTGGTTTTTCATATCCAAACTCCATACAGAACCAGCTTTCATGGGCGTATGCTTTCGCCCAGTTAATGAAACGTTCTTTCCACCATGTATAATCTTCAATACTTTCAAGAGTTGGTGGCTTCGAGTGTGTTCCGTAGAAGTTATCATGTTTAATATTTTCATTGATCACTTTTGTTATGGTTTTCGGTGTGACAGTAAATGTTTCAGACGATTCGGATGTTAACGCGTTGTAGAACGTGTTGTAGAACTCTTCAGCCATGATATGATCTTCTAGATTTACAAGCACCTTTTAATTACCTGAATCACAAACAAACAAGCACAATCAGTTTAAACAATATCAAACAAATGAATCGGACGGGTATCCGATCGAGTGAGACAACACAAGTCAACAGTGAAAATAATCTCGTGACAACGCTGTCCGTTCGGGTGAGATTGATGTCCGTTCGGAAGAGATTGCTATCCGTTCGGGTGGGGTTGCTGTCCGAACGGATGAAACTTGAAGCTATCCGATTCTTTGACAAATACCACTCTAATGATGACACTAAACGACAAAACTGTTGTCCGATCGGGTTACTTGTTGACTTCTTGACCTTAATGAATGAGCTTTAACTTTCAAGATAATATCACATGCAAACAGTCAAACTACAAAACGACAAGTAGTACATGCACTTAACAATCAAATGGCCGACTTCCTTTAATATCCGATGACTTCACAAATTTTTAATATGCACAATGTCAGTTCACATACAACAAATAATGACTTCACATGCTACTGACAATATTGAATTGATTAAACGAATCTTGGGTCGAGATGTATATGTATCAAAATATGATTGAGCCTATACACTTCGTGGACATCACATGGGCTGCAACAGATTAACTATCTTGGGTTAAACAACATGTCACTATATTGAAAATCAAACCACCATCACATGCAATGACAGTATAACACATGCAATCTCAATTCAGAAATATTTAGTGCTCGACAATCTATGTAAACAGGATTTTCAATTAATATCTCACATGCATGTTCACTCTAAACTCGATTGATTTCATGTTTCGATAAGCGGTGCTGACAAAACTGATTAATGTTGACTAAGTGACATGAACAAGTGTAATGCTATGACTCGGATTGTTATCCGCTCGGATAGGTCAACACGGATTGCTATCCGCTTGGATAGTAATCCGAACGGATAGGTCAACAAAGGTCAAAGCGCAGTAACACGGATTGCCGTCCGCTCGAATAGTAATCCGAACGGATAGGTCAACAGAAGTCAAAGTCTTTTAATTGTGAAGATGAAGTGCCTCAGATTGCTATCCGACCAGATAACAATGCTGTCCGCTCGGATTGCTGTCCGAGCGGGTAACACCAAATGAAGTAAGCAAACTGACAATATCACATTCTCTTATTAATGGCTGCCAAATTATGACAAAACAATTTACTTGATCCAAGATATGAAATCAGTAGGTCACGTGATGTTGTTAATAATGAAATCGATATTTGTTAACAGTTGTAATGAATTCACATGCTCACCGAATGTGACACCTGGGTCACTGAGACCATCAAACAAATACCAAACCAATGAAATATTGTATTTCATACTTGGGAATTTTGCAAATATGTGTATCATTTGCACATATCAACTTTTGTTCAACTTCAAACTCTAAATCGCTTTCTGGAAGGTTATACGCGCACCGATGCGTAAATATAACCAGTTTAATGCAACAAACACTCCGGAATAGTGACATTGGCTTAACATACCTTAAATAACCTTTACATAACTTAGAAATAAGTTTTGAAGGCTTTGGTATGGCAAAATCGAGTTAAATCGCTTACAGGGACTAAATTTGACAAACTATGAAAGTATGCCAATTTGAATTGTAACAGACATTCCGGAACATGACCATAAGTTAAACATACCATAAGTATCCTTTACATAGCTTAGAAATAGGCTTTGAGAGGTTCGGTGTGCTAAAATAAACTTTTGGGTCATTCAGGGACTAAAAACGTCAAAAAGTGCATAAGTTTGCACTTTCGCGCATAACTTACGTTCTGAATACATCTGGACATCCAAAAATTTATGTAAGCACTAAAATATTTTATTTTAGTGTTTGGCACAAGAAAAATCCATTCGTCACGCAATTTAGATCGTTTCTCGCGCTTATGCGCATTCCATCGTAATTAACCGAACATCGCGATCGTACGACCAAACGAACTGACATCCGGCATATTTTTGAGCATGTTTCATGTCCACAATGTTTAGGCATCCTTGTGGAGCCTTGAAAATGCTTTAACGAGCCTTAAACATGTCGGAAATGGCCTTAATACGCAACGGGGACTGAAAGGTGAGCATTTGAAAGTGTTTGCTGATCAGGGGAACCCTAGCGCGACGCCTAGCCCCCCTAGCGTCATGCTAGGCCCCTTCTGATCAGCAAAAGCCATTTTTAACACAAGTTAACAGCCCCTAACACTCTCCAAAGGTCAAGTGCCACATGTTAAACTCTTATGGTGGCCAAATTCAGTAACCACAACATTACGACAAGTGTACGGGCTAGATCTTTCCCTCTTCTCCAAGAAACGATCCTAACGGTGGACCGAAATCTATAAATACCCACATACCCCAACTTCATTTCTCACTAGAATCTGATCAATTGTGCTCTAAGTTGAAACCTTTGTTTCATACCTGAGCTATTTTGATCTAGATTAGCATTCGGGGACCCTTTGTAAGTGTTCCTTCGTTCTGTTATTGCTTTTCGAGTCCGAAAGTCAAACTTTGTTTGACTTTCTGCATTGACCAGTTTATGGTCAATGCGAAGTTCGTTTGAACTTCGCAACGTGATTGTAATCACGATGGTTATAGTCCCTTGTGACTATGCCTAATGATTACCACGTTGTCTAGGGTCGTAAGGGTAAGCGATCTGATAAATTGCTTATACCTTCGAACCCGACCCATTTGGTCGACCATTAGGATCCGACCAAACACATTAGGTGACCATAGTATATAGGGAATAACCTTCCGAGGTTATACCTTATGGTCACGACGTTTAAGTAGTTGTATGATAGGTAGTTTATATGCCTTAGGTAAATTACCAAAATACCCCTTTGTTGCCAAAATTCATTTTAAACATATGTAACATAACTTTTGACATCTAAACTGATTTGACAACCATATTAGACATGTTAAGGTATATTTTACTTATCATAGGACTGGTTAGGCGATCCGAACGCGTTTCACGCGAACGACGCGTTAAAGTAGCATAAGCTACCTAAACGGGTCGTAATGAGTCGTAAGCACTTAGGTTAGGTTTCATTAGTATGTGGGCTTTGTTAAACCATATTACATGAGTCTCCACACTTGTTTAGTTTACGAACCCTCATTCTATCCGATCTTCCGATTTAGGTCCGGTTTATTAACATAGTTACCTATATTAGGTGCCGTTTGATTCCGTGATCTCTAGCATTGCTTGGTGGTTATCTTAAAGACTTCTGAGCAATCTCAAGTGAGTACATAGACCCCTCTTTTACTGTTTTCCAAACTGTTTTGGGGTGAAACACATGTGCCTACTTGTTACTTTCATGCTTTTCATGCTTTCACATCATATGCCTACTATGTTCGTTAGTACATTATAGTACATGATTTCATTACATTTCATGCTATGTATGCCCATTGTGTGCGTACTTAGTACATTGTTTTACATTACATTTCATGCTATGTATGCCCATTGTGTGCGTACTTAGTACATTGTTTTACATTACATTTCATGCTATGTATGCCCATTGTGTGCGTACTTAGTACATTGTTTTACATTACATTTCATGCTATGTATGCCCATTGTGTGCGTACTTAGTACATTGTTTTACATTACATTTCATGCTATGTATGTCCATTATGTGCATACTTAGTACAGTTGTTTTCATCACATGCTTACATTTTGTTATGACATTTGGATTGTTTACAATGGAACAATACATTCATTAACACTAGCTACGCCGTTCGTTAGTAGGTAGTGGTACCATAGGAATTGACAACTCCCGTTCCGGACATCCCGGGTAGGTGGGGATGAAAGGAATGACCGAATTCGATATACATAATTTAGATAAACCTTTAAGTTGTTTAAGGGTTTATCGCCACAGTCTCAAGGCTTGGATGTATGCATTTTCACAACACCGCATAGATGTTCGTATCAGTATAGCATGCATTTCCACAAAACATAACTTTGATTTAAACCAAGTTTTACTTCAATACTTTGTTTTGTGCATTTTACCTATGGTTTAGTTGATGCATTTCACTAGCCATACATATCATTTTGGTTACACATTACATGATTTACATTTGACATATAAACATTTTCGACATTGGTTATACATTACATGATTTACATTTGACACATAAACATTTTCGACATTGGTTATACATTACATGATTTACATTTGACACATAAACATTTTCGACATTGGTTATACATTACATGATTTACATTTGACACATAAACATTTTCGACATTGGTTATACATTGCATGATTTACATCTTGACATAAACATTTTGACATATTATTCAATACATTTGGCAATTGGTTTAAACATAGACATCTTACATTGGTGGTTTGTTTGGGTAAGTGATTTAAGTAACGAGGCGTGTGTAATATGATACAAGCATGGTAGATACGCCGCTGGTACTTCCTATATATAAGTGATTGTATGGTATTTCATGTCGTAGCGTTACTTAAATCATTTCAACATTTAACATATTACATTTTACATAAACAACTTATTTTCACAAGACATTGATTTACAAACAACTTATCTTATACAAACTCATTTTACATGGTTATTCATTTAACCATACATTATTCTCTTATTTATACATATCATCTGATCTTATCGTTTTTCAAATGATTTACAAGACAAAGCAAATTAAAAAGGTTCATGACTAAACATTTTCCCAAACATAAGTCATGAATCCTGTTTTCACAAAACCTATGTATCTCACAGGCATTTTTATGCTGACGTACCTATTTTCACATGTGTTTCAGGATATGATGCATAGGATTTATCAAGATACACTTAGGTGGACATGGGCCTTAGTGACAATAAAAGATGCAAGACTAGTTATTTATGTTATGTTTCTTTGATTGTCAAGACATTGTAACTCTTTAAATAAATAAAACAATATTTCAATTTCCATGTGTTATGAAACAATGATTCTGTTACAACACTCCCCGACATTTTCTGTCACACCCCTTTCTGCGACGGAAGCACGAGGTGTGATCATGAAAGGTTCTCATTGCATACGAAGAGTAAACATACTACATGCTCAAAAATATCTTCAAATATTACATTACTGAAAACATATGTCAAGTGTTTACAACACGAGATAACATATTGTCTTAAAAGTCACAACTTTATTTAAAGATAAACAAAGCGACATCCACGAGCATGAGTAAGACCACGCGCACATCCATCCTAGTTACCTGAAATACATGTGAGTTTTGGAAAAACGTCAACATAAAGTTGGTGTGAATTCATGCAATTTTTGTATTTCACGTTTGTATACTTTGTATGAAAACATAATTTGTCTTTTGTATAAATCAAGTCTTTTGTGTACACCACGTACTCATGTATAAGTCAAATATTTCTGTATGTATCAAGTGTTAATGGGTTGCAAAGCCATTAACATGTGACACGACATAGGAAGTCACCAAACCATAGGCATTTTTCTGTAGTCGATTTACGACTGAGACACAAAAACACTGCTTGGTAAAAGAGTGGCCAAGAGTGGGGCTGCCCGGAACCCATTAGATCTAACATTTTGTTCTGCGGTCTAAGTATGTACACGATTAATGGTGCTTATGGTACCCTATTCGTGACACGATTTCTCGTATCATTCTTGTGTCCATCATATCATTTGTAAACATTGTAATATTTGTAACATGTATTTCACCCCCGAAGGTATAAAACTGAAAACAGTTAAAAGAAAAGGGGGAGCATGAACTCACAACTTTGCGTTCCTGTGCGTCGTAAACTTCACCGGATTTGCTTAATTAACGTCGTAACCTATACGCATTTTCTTAATGTTAGTCACTAGACTTGTATCGCACAAGTACAGTCACTCTCGTTTGTATTTGTATTGTTGTGTTAAAAATATTTCATATTTTTAACTACGTATCTTACTTATATTATTTCCTCTAAAATAAATATAAGTCTTTTGTGTTTTGCACTTCGCACCCGAATTATGTATCTTGTATTTTGTATGTGTATTTTTATGTTTATACTCCTCACGAGTATTTAGTGTATTTTTAAGTCTTAATACGCTAGCACGTATAACACATACTATATACACTTAGCACATAAGTTGGTGATCAAATAATATATATTTTTCTCTCAAAAATATACATACTTATATCCATTTTTATTCTTGAAGAAATCCTCATTTCTTATCACCAAAAATTAGGGAAACCTTGGTAATACTTTTAAACACATTTTTAGGGAATAAGTTTCTCAAAAACTTATATTTTTCTAAGTGTCAAATTTTATAAAAATTTTGACAGAGTTTCCCCTAAAAATGGAGGTTTCCCATGTTTTCAAAAACATGTGTTTATTTTCTTTTAAATCGTCAACAATTTCCTCATTCAACAATAAACAATATGCAACTAGTTAAAATAGATATAATCGCAGAAATACATGAACTTGTGGTTTTTTTTTCCAAAATAGGTAGTATCTTTCCATTATTTTTAGTGGATCTTTGTATAGATCAACTTTGTTTCTTGAAAGTCTCGCTTTTAAAGAAGTTACATCTTTACAACTTCCGGTAAACATTTACAAAAATAGTTATTTTGTCGAAACTTTATGTTACACAAGTGTTTACATAC
This sequence comes from Helianthus tuberosus, assembly GCA_030545235.1. Taxonomy (NCBI): domain Eukaryota; kingdom Viridiplantae; phylum Streptophyta; class Magnoliopsida; order Asterales; family Asteraceae; genus Helianthus; species Helianthus tuberosus. Next base: position 87,568 of record JARYGA010018380.1, on the reverse strand, counting down.
TCGTGTGTTTGCTAAAATCATTCTTTTTCATGTAAGACTCGGCTTTAGAAAATATGATTTCTCGACACTCGGTCCTTTAAAAATACCACCTGTAGATCCGTAGATCTACTAGTTTTAATCACTATTTTACAAGTTAAAACACTTTTACACAAGTTCATGATTCGTGTGTGGTAGAGTTTCATCTTCTAACCCTTGTTACATTTAAACAAGCTTTATGTCATAATCCAAGATCATGACTAAACTGGGTTAAATGATGATCCGAGCTACCACAACATAGATCGGGTCCAAATAATCACACAAATCAAATACTACATGATTTACACAACATATGAGCTTTTAACCAACATTTTTTGTGTTTTAAGTAGACTCTTGTGCTTCAACTTGCATGTTCATAAATTTTAACCGTCATATATCGTTTTAACCACTTTAGAATAGTTCAAGAAGGTGATTTAAGCAACATACCACTAGCTCGAGGCTAGGGAAGAATCTAAGCGCAAATAGGGTGGATAAAAGCAAAGTAGAGAGGTCCTTCGCCTTCCGTTTGCTCCAAGGTTCCTTATATGCGACCCTTAACACTTGTATGGACTTGAAATGGCAAGATCAAAGCTTGACAATGGTTGTGTGTTCAAGGGGTGTTTGGCCGTAGCTTCTTAGAGAGTGAGGGAGAGTTTTGTTTTGTGGTTTGTGATCAAATGAACATGATGAGTTTAGGCTTAATCTTATAGGCAATTAGTATGGTTATTATCCAAAGGTTCTCATGTCTACAAGATATTAAACATGTCACAATAAAATAATCATCAAGGGTACTAGGGTGTCCCCCTTCATGGGGACGGTTTGTAAAGGGGGGGGGGGTCTTGGTCCGATTCCAACTAGATGTTAAGTATATTAGTTAGGTTAAGTAAGGTTAACCCGGTTAGTGGTGTGTCATGCGTTACAATGGGTGTTAGGGTATTCAGGGACCCTAACTGGCTCAGAAAAAGATAAATAATGAAAATAACAATATTTTCATGTTTCGGGTATAGTCCGGTTGTTCGGTTGCATACCGATTCGTTAAAGTGCTAAATTACACTTTTTAGTGTCGTTTAAGTACCTTTCTTGTACTCTTTCAATTCCCAACACTTAGGGAAATATTCTGGATAATAAAACGACATTTCTGCATAATATTTATGTGTCTAAATGCTGAATTATTGCTGAATTATATAAGTTCTGCACTTAAAGTGCGTTTCGGGTGCTTTTTAGTGCTTAATTTTGCTTTCGCAATGCATATATATTATACCCTTGTATGTACTCTTGGGTTTTGATGCATTCTTGTTGTCGGACCTACACCTAGGCTCCAATTTTATTGTCTGACTGCTTTCTGCAGTTCTGTTGACACATTGTGTCTTACCGGTGAGTTTACTAGTATTTTTGACGCATCACTCTTGTTTATGCATAAAGCAATATTTTGTAGTATACAACGTGCATGAATTCACTTGTTTAGTAGGAAATCAGATATTGTTGACAATTAAGCACATAATTGCAGTCATTAAATAATAATTAATGTGTACGGAAATTACCGGTTTGGGCCAGTTGTCACAGTCTCCCCCCGTTAAAAGAATTTCGTCCCGAAATTCAGACTGAACTCACTCTCGCTGGAGTCTTTTTGAATAGGTGGGGATACTTTTTCTTGAACTGGTCTTCACGTTCCCATGTGTACTCGGGTCCATGCTTAGAGCTCCAACGTACCTTGACAAGCTTCACACTGCTCCTCCTACTCTTGTTGACTTTCCAGTCGGTAACCTCAACGGGTTGCTCTGTAAATCGGAGGGCTTCATCAATATGCACTTCATCCATCGGGATGATCACGTTTTCTTGTGTTGGACTCTTCTTCAGGTTGGATACATGAAACGTATCATGTACTCCGTTAAGTTCTTCCGGTAACTCCAACTTGTATGCCACGGTACCAATTCTCTTCAGTATTCTGAATGGTCTGATATATCGTGGATTCAGCTTTCCACGCTTTCCAAATCTGACTACGCCCTTCCATGGTGAGACTTTTAACAACACTTTGTCTCCCACCTTGAATTCTACCGATTTTCTATTCGGATCAGCGTAGCTCTTTTGTCGCTCTCGAGCCGCCTTAATGCGCTCTCGGATCTGCGCAATCTTGTCGGTTGTCTCTTGTACAAGTTCAGGACCAACCATACGTTTATCTCCGGCATCTGCCCAACATAAGGGCGATCGACATTTGCGGCCATACAGAGCTTCGAACGGTGCGGCTTTTATGCTCGTATGATAACTGTTATTGTAGGAAAACTCAACTAAAGGTAGATGAGTATCCCAGCTGCCGCCTAGATCCATGACACATGCGCGAAGCATATCTTCTAACGTTTGTATAGTTCGTTCGCTCTGGCCGTCTGTTTGCGGATGGAATGCCGTGCTCAGATCTAACTGAGATCCGAAGGCTTCCTGAAATGATTGCCAGATTCTTGAGACAAAGCGTCTATCTCTGTCTAAAATGATTGAGATTGGCACTCCATGACGTGCCACAATTTCTCTTAAGTATATCTCTGCAAGCTTTCCGGTGCTATCCTTCTCTCGGATTGGTAGGAAATGCGCGGACTTCGTCAATCGATCAACTATTACCCATATCATATCGTGCCCTCTCGGGGTCCTGGGTAATTTCGTTATGAAGTCCATCGAGATTTGTTCCCACTTCCATACGGGAATCTCTGGTTGTTGTAGTAGGCCGGACGGTTTCTGATATTCTGCCTTAACCTTAGCACAGGTTAGGCATTTTCCAACATAGACAGCAACGTCGCTCTTGAGTCTCGGCCACCAATAATATTCCTTCAAGTCTTGATACATCTTGTCCGACCCTGGGTGGATCGAGTATCTTGACTTGTGCGCTTCATCAAGGATGACTTCTCGCAGGCCACCATAGAGTGGAACCCAAATACGCTTTTTAAAGTATAAGGCTCCCTCTTCATTTGGCGCCATGTATTTAAGCATACCCCGTAGGTATTCAGCTTTACGGTTCTCTCCTTTAAGAGCCTCTTGTTGTGCATCTCGAATGCGTGCAGTGAGGTTCGTTCGAATCGTCATTTCCAATGCTCGAACCCTTAGGGTCTTAACCCTTTCTTTTCGGCTCAACGCGTCTGCTACAACGTTTGCCTTTCCAGGATGGTATTAATCTCACAGTCATAATCGTTCAGCAGCTCAACCCAACGTCGCTGGCGCATATTCAATTCCTTCTGATCAAATATGTGTTGTAAGCTTTTGTGATCTGTGAAGATTGTACATCGAGTACCATATAAATAATGTCGCCAAATCTTCAAGGCGAATACCACTGCGCCCAGCTCCAGTTCGTGAGTGGTATAATTTCTCTCGTGAACCTTCAGTTGTCTTGAAGCATAAGCGATGACTTTTTGGCGTTGCATGAGCACGCAACCCAAGCCTTGTCGTGAGGCGTCGCAGTATACCACGAAGTCTTCAGTGCCTTCGGGTAACGATAGTATTGGTGCATCGCAGAGCTTGTTCTTAAGTAGCTGAAAGGCTTCTTCTTGTTTGTGACCCCAGTCGTACTTCTTGTCTTTCTGGGTAAGGGTCGTTAACGGTTGAGCTATCTTTGAGAAATTCTCGATGAATCGCCGATAATAGCCCGCTAAACCCAAAAATTGTCGAACTTCAGTTGGGGTCTTGGGAGCTTCCCAATTCTTTATTGCTTCTATCTTGGACGGGTCTACATGAATGCCCTTCTCATTCACCACGTGGCCAAGAAATTGTACTTCGCGAATCCAGAATTCGCATTTCGAGAACTTTGCATAAAGTTTCTCTTTCTTCAGTAGCTCCAAGATGGTTCTGAGATGTTGTTCGTGCTCTTCTTTCGTTCGCAAGTAAATCAGGATATCATCGATAAATACAATCACGAATTTATCGAGATGTGGTTTGCATACGCGGTTCATTAGGTCCATAAAGACCGCTGGCGCGTTCGTCAATCCAAACGGCATCACAAGGAATTCGTAGTGCCCATAGCGTGTTCTGAATGCAGTCTTTGGCACGCTTTCATCTTGGATTCTCAGCTGATGGTATCCAGATCGAAGGTCGATCTTGGAATAGTAGCTTGATCCTTGCAGTTGATCAAACAAGTCATCAATCCTCGGTAGCGGATACCGATTCTTGATCGTGAGCTTGTTCAGTTCCCTGTAATCGATACACATCCGCAGTGATCCATCCTTCTTCTTCACGAATAATACTGGAGCTCCCCAGGGTGAGAAGCTTGGCCTTATGAATCCTTTATCCAACAACTCCTGAAGTTGTGTAGATAATTCTTGCATTTCGGATGGCGCAAGTCGATATGGAGCCTTGGCTACAGGAGCGGCTCCTGGAATCAAGTCTATGTGGAATTCGACTTGTCGTTGCGGAGGTAGTCCTGGCAGATCTTCAGGGAACACATCAGGAAATTCCTTCACCACAGGAATGTCTTCGAGTTTTGGCTCCACAGCCTTCTTATCTACAACGTGTGCTAGGAAAGCAACGCATCCTTTCCTTAAGAACTTCTGTGCCTTCATACAACTGATGATTCGTAGAGGCGCGTTTCGTCTTTCTCCACGTACGATGAGGGTTTCATCATTCGTCAGAGGGATGCGAATGATTTTCTCATGACAAATGACTTCAGCTTTGTTCTTGGACAACCAGTCCATTCCGACTACTACATCGAAGCTACCCAATTGAATAGGTAAGAGGTCGATGCTAAAATTTCGTTCGCCAAGTTCTAGTGTGCAGCCTCTGACAACTTCGCTCGATTCAACAAGTTTACCATTGGCTAGTTCTATGGAATAAGGAATTTCTAATCTACTAGATTCTATTCCAAGTATGCGTTTAAATTCCACAGACATGAAGCTATAATCGGCGCCAGTGTCGAATAATATGGATGCAAAGTGATTGTTAATGAGGAACGTACCGTTGACCACATTAGGGTCCTCGCGTGCGTCCCTTGCTCCAATCACAAATGCTCGGGCCTGAGCATTGTTTCTCTCTGGGCAGTCCTTCATGAAATGATCTTTGCTTCCACATCTGAAGCATCCTTGGTTTCGCCCATTCTCGTTGCCAGCACCGTTTCCATTTCCACCATTGTTCCTATCATCAGCCCCATTACGATTTCCATTTCCGTTCCTCTTACTCCAGCAGTCTTCAGTGCGGTGACCCAACTTTCCACACTTGTCACACTTTGGGAAGCGACAAGCTCCCTCGTGATGGTGTTTACACCGATGGCATTTGGGCAAGGTGCCCCGGTATCCCCTTGCTGGTGCGTCGTTCATAGCTGCAAGAGATTTCGCCCCTTGAGGCGGGTTAGGGTCACGCTTCTTGTTGGAACCTTTGATGTTACGAGTTGCTTGATTCAAGTTTGCATATTTCCTTTTCTTGTCGCCAGACGACTCAGCATGCGTCTCGGCATTTTCTGTTGGGTTCAGTGATAGCGTCTTCATTCGAACACAATTGTCAGTAAGGCTGACAGCCAGAGTTACAGCCTCGGTGATTGTTTGTGGTTTGGCCGACGTCACCATGCCACGAAACTCTGAGGCCAGTCCCCAAATGTAACGTTCAACACGCTTGAATTCGGGAGTCACCATGTAGGGAAGCACTCTGGACAGATCGTGGAACCTTCGAGTATAGCCATTAATGTCAGCACCTTCCATGATCAAGTGCCAGAACTCCGTCTCCAGCCTTTGGAGTTCAGCACGAGAGCAGTACTTCTCTCTCATTCTTTCCTTCAGTTCCTCCCAAGTTAAGCCATAAGCAGCATCATCACCCAAGGTTTGGACTTGCAGGTTCCACCAAGTCAGAGCTTCATCGACAAACAACCCAGTAGCAAAGGTGACTTGTTGATCCGCGGTACACTTGCTCATGCGGAAGGTAGCTTCAGTCTTCTCCGTCCAGCGCACAAATGCTACCGCACCTCCTGTGCCATCATAGTTCATCGGCTTGCAGTCGAGGAACTGCTTGAAAGTGCAGCCTGGAATTGATTCAACCAATTCACATGTGAGCAATCGAAGAAATAATGAAACAAAGACCGTTCATAAATTTCCTCATGCTTAGCACAGTGTCTTAAGGCTACCTTGAGCTGCATTGCCTCCAGACGAATCTCCATTCCCATTACGCCTAGCGTTGCTTGGTCCTCCACTGTCTTGAGTTCAGTTCGCCTCGTATTGGGCGATAGCAGCGGAGATCCTTTCCTCCAGTAGAGTGTTCAGCTCTTCGGCAGTTCTTGGTAGTGGGGGAGGAGGAGGTTGATCGTCATTGCGAGCATTCACAGCTTTCCTGGGTGCCATGTTCTGACAGAACATAACACAACAGGGTTAGGCATTTGTTTGATATCGTCCTACTAGGCAGTAGTAGTATATATATATTCACAGGTATATATCACATAAGTGACATCAAACAATTATTACTCTAGCAGAGTACTTAGTAGGCTTGCACTGAGGGAATCTATACGTGACAAGACTTGCTGTGATTTCTGTGCACTGAATTCCATAATTATGTATGCATCCATAATTACGTAACTCCTTGCACAGTCCGCACAGTTCGTTTCATCGTCGTATTTCTTCCTTCAGATGGGCCATTGCTTTTAGGTAGAGTCACGTATACTTGTGACATTCTACTTCTAGTACATGCTAATTATCACACATAATTGCAAGTAATTTCTAGTCAACGACAAGTGCTACTCAAGTGCACTCTAAGTCTCGTAGTGTCTTTTCTAGACTCATGTAACTAGTTTCAGGCAGTGGATGTCGCGGGACGTTTTATGCAATGAAAACTCTTTGAAAATTGTTTTCGTGAAAGGATCCTAGAGATTGTAGACTAGACTCGAGAAGGAATCCTGGTTCACTACAATCGCAGCTCTGATACCAATCTGTCACACCCCATTCTGCGGCGGAAGCACGAGGTGTGATCATGAAAGGTTCTCATTGCATACGAAGAGTAAACATACTACATGCTCAAAAATATCTTCAAATATTACATTACTGAAAACATATGTCAAGTGTTTACAACACGAGATAACATATTGTCTTAAAAGTCACAACTTTATTTAAAGATAAACAAAGCGACATCCACGAGCATGAGTAAGACCACGCGCACATCCATCCTAGTTACCTGAAATACATGTGAGTTTTGGAAAAACGTCAACATAAAGTTGGTGTGAATTCATGCAATTTTTGTATTTCACGTTTGTATACTTTGTATGAAAACATAATTTGTCTTTTGTATAAATCAAGTCTTTTGTGTACACCACGTACTCATGTATAAGTCAAATATTTCTGTATGTATCAAGTGTTAATGGGTTGCAAAGCCATTAACATGTGACACGACATAGGAAGTCACCAAACCATAGGCATTTTTCTGTAGTCGATTTACGACTGAGACACAAAAACACTGCTTGGTAAAAGAGTGGCCAAGAGTGGGGCTGCCCGGAACCCATTAGATCTAACATTTTGTTCTGCGGTCTAAGTATGTACACGATTAATGGTGCTTATGGTACCCTATTCGTGACACGATTTCTCGTATCATTCTTGTGTCCATCATATCATTTGTAAACATTGTAATATTTGTAACATGTATTTCACCCCCGAAGGTATAAAACTGAAAACAGTTAAAAGAAAAGGGGGAGCATGAACTCACAACTTTGCGTTCCTGTGCGTCGTAAACTTCACCGGATTTGCTTAATTAACGTCGTAACCTATACGCATTTTCTTAATGTTAGTCACTAGACTTGTATCGCACAAGTACAGTCACTCTCGTTTGTATTTGTATTGTTGTGTTAAAAATATTTCATATTTTTAACTACGTATCTTACTTATATTATTTCCTCTAAAATAAATATAAGTCTTTTGTGTTTTGCACTTCGCACCCGAATTATGTATCTTGTATTTTGTATGTGTATTTTTATGTTTATACTCCTCACGAGTATTTAGTGTATTTTTAAGTCTTAATACGCTAGCACGTATAACACATACTATATACACTTAGCACATAAGTTGGTGATCAAATAATATATATTTTTCTCTCAAAAATATACATACTTATATCCATTTTTATTCTTGAAGAAATCCTCATTTCTTATCACCAAAAATTAGGGAAACCTTGGTAATACTTTTAAACACATTTTTAGGGAATAAGTTTCTCAAAAACTTATATTTTTCTAAGTGTCAAATTTTATAAAAATTTTGACAGAGTTTCCCCTAAAAATGGAGGTTTCCCATGTTTTCAAAAACATGTGTTTATTTTCTTTTAAATCGTCAACAATTTCCTCATTCAACAATAAACAATATGCAACTAGTTAAAATAGATATAATCGCAGAAATACATGAACTTGTGGTTTTTTTTTCCAAAATAGGTAGTATCTTTCCATTATTTTTAGTGGATCTTTGTATAGATCAACTTTGTTTCTTGAAAGTCTCGCTTTTAAAGAAGTTACATCTTTACAACTTCCGGTAAACATTTACAAAAATAGTTATTTTGTCGAAACTTTATGTTACACAAGTGTTTACATACTCGTGTGTTTGCTAAAATCATTCTTTTTCATGTAAGACTCGGCTTTAGAAAATATGATTTCTCGACACTCGGTCCTTTAAAAATACCACCTGTAGATCCGTAGATCTACTAGTTTTAATCACTATTTTACAAGTTAAAACACTTTTACACAAGTTCATGATTCGTGTGTGGTAGAGTTTCATCTTCTAACCCTTGTTACATTTAAACAAGCTTTATGTCATAATCCAAGATCATGACTAAACTGGGTTAAATGATGATCCGAGCTACCACAACATAGATCGGGTCCAAATAATCACACAAATCAAATACTACATGATTTACACAACATATGAGCTTTTAACCAACATTTTTTGTGTTTTAAGTAGACTCTTGTGCTTCAACTTGCATGTTCATAAATTTTAACCGTCATATATCGTTTTAACCACTTTAGAATAGTTCAAGAAGGTGATTTAAGCAACATACCACTAGCTCGAGGCTAGGGAAGAATCTAAGCGCAAATAGGGTGGATAAAAGCAAAGTAGAGAGGTCCTTCGCCTTCCGTTTGCTCCAAGGTTCCTTATATGCGACCCTTAACACTTGTATGGACTTGAAATGGCAAGATCAAAGCTTGACAATGGTTGTGTGTTCAAGGGGTGTTTGGCCGTAGCTTCTTAGAGAGTGAGGGAGAGTTTTGTTTTGTGGTTTGTGATCAAATGAACATGATGAGTTTAGGCTTAATCTTATAGGCAATTAGTATGGTTATTATCCAAAGGTTCTCATGTCTACAAGATATTAAACATGTCACAATAAAATAATCATCAAGGGTACTAGGGTGTCCCCCTTCATGGGGACGGTTTGTAAAGGGGGGGGGGGGTCTTGGTCCGATTCCAACTAGATGTTAAGTATATTAGTTAGGTTAAGTAAGGTTAACCCGGTTAGTGGTGTGTCATGCGTTACAATGGGTGTTAGGGTATCCAGGGACCCTAACTGGCTCAGAAAAAGATAAATAATGAAAATAACAATATTTTCATGTTTCGGGTATAGTCCGGTTGTTCGGTTGCATACCGATTCGTTAAAGTGCTAAATTACACTTTTTAGTGTCGTTTAAGTACCTTTCTTGTACTCTTTCAATTCCCAACACTTAGGGAAATATTCTGGATAATAAAACGACATTTCTGCATAATATTTATGTGTCTAAATGCTGAATTATTGCTGAATTATATAAGTTCTGCACTTAAAGTGCGTTTCGGGTGCTTTTTAGTGCTTAATTTTGCTTTCGCAATGCATATATATTATACCCTTGTATGTACTCTTGGGTTTTGATGCATTCTTGTTGTCGGACCTACACCTAGGCTCCAATTTTATTGTCTGACTGCTTTCTATAGTTCTGTTGACACATTGTGTCTTACCGGTGAGTTTACTAGTATTTTTGACGCATCACTCTTGTTTATGCATAAAGCAATATTTTGTAGTATACAACGTGCATGAATTCACTTGTTTAGTAGGAAATCAGATATTGTTGACAATTAAGCACATAATTGCAGTCATTAAATAATAATTAATGTGTACGGAAATTACCGGTTTGGGCCAGTTGTCACATTTTCCGCCACGTTTTGTTGTTCTACGTGGTCGATATGTAAACGTGATAATTAGGAGGTGCCCTTTTGAGGGATTAACACCTACCAAATTACGATCACGTAGCCATATTCTCCTCGAACAATGGCTGGACTGTTTAGGTCTTAACCGAAAGTCAAAGCGTTAATACGATAACTTTGACTTTTGGTCTTTAAACATATAAAAACCAAACTAGAGTGGCTAAGGACACTTACAACAGGTCCTTGCACGAAATTTGAACTATGGTGGGCTTCCCTCTTGATCAGGAATCCCAGAGAATCCTCAAGAAAGCTCAAGCAAGTGAGAGGGGAGTGAAGTTGTGAATGACCAAGGAATGTGGCTGCCCAAAGGGTCTATTTATAGTGCATGAGGCTCCCTCAAGATCATTACAGGTGTTTAGTGTTAGTGCATTATGTGTGTGGCCATAGATAGAAATCTAACTGTACATGTAAAGTCTAGTGTCTTGAGTCTGTAAAATACCGGACAGAGATTTCACTAGGTGTCGTTAGGCAATGTCAGGTCAGTATACGGTATGACACGATATGAAGAGAGCGGATCTGAACAAGAATGATGTCATCATTCTCAATGATGACATCATACATATGACATCATAATCATATCGCACGAAATGGAATATACATTCATACGAAATGGTATGCACATCTGATTTTGTACGATATAGCATGCACGCATGGAATTTTGATTTCGCACGAGTTGGGAGGGTCACATTCATACGAAATCATGCAACTATAAATATCGGAAAACTCATTTCGCACGGAATAGGAATCAGAGAACTAATTTCGTACGGAATACAAGTTCTTCAAGTTCATCAGATCTTCATCAAGAACACCTCCGATTACGTCACGTTGATTAGATTTTGAGTGTTCTTTGTAGAGATCGAGTCGAAACTCTGTCCGGTTGTCGTCGTTACGTAATAAAACGATAGTTATTTACGTTTTCGCGCACGATTACTGTTCGATTTAACGGTTTCCGCACGTTAAATCGAATTCATCGCAGATCTAGTGATCGTTTACGATCCGATCCTAAACTCACAAGTGGTATAAGAGCTACGGATGCTCTGCGTGTAATCGTGATCGAAATCGGACGAGTTTCGGTGAAATCGATTTGGATTTCGTCTGATTTTGAACTGTTTTAGGATGAGTTTCTGTGATTTTGAACTGATTTGACAATATACGGTTGAAATTTTGATAAATCAGAACTGATTTGATAAACAGATCTGATCTGATCTGAAATCTAAAGTTTGTGTGTTCGTAATCTCATAAAAACGTATTCAATCAAGTATACAATAAAAATCGTAAAAACTTCATATTTGTGTTTCAACTATGAATCATGTTATAGATCTGAATTGCTGAAGTTCTGAGTTTGCGCCATTTCACAATTTGAAATTTGGATCTGAATTGAAATCGAATATGTTGTTTCTAATTCAGCGTTGATAGATAGGTGTAAATTCGATAATAGTTGTTGTGATTGTTTGTTCAATCTGAATTCCGAATCTATTTTTGTTTGAACTGATCATTGCTGAATCGTTTCGAGTGAACTGAATATTGTAGGACTGCTTCGGTAGATTCGTGATGTGTTTCGAACAAACTTTGATCTGATTCAGTTTGTTGATTAAAGTCGTTCGAGATAAGTGAAGAAAGAATTTGTTTCAAATCAGATTTCGGAATGTTTTCGGTGTGATTTCGAAGAATTTAGGATCACTTTAGTGTATAAGGCCAGGCGGGGTGGATGGATTATAACGCGTGGAACATGGATTATAACGCATGGAACATTCAAAATCCCACCCCTACCTCATCGTATAACGCGTTATATATTAACGAAAATCCAATTTCGTTATTTTTACAACGCGTGATGATTTTTTTTTGAGTGTATTGTTGGTTGGGGGGGAAATTGTTGGGTGTGGTGGTGAGTGATGACCACCCCCACTAAAAAAGGTTGTGAGTGATGGAAAAATGGTTGCTGACATGGCGGAACATGATTGGATATTGTGAGTGATGGAAAAATGGTCGCTAGTGACCACCCCCTCCCCCCTAATCTGATCGAGTTTGAACATTTCAGTTGTTTTTAAATCATTTTCGAACAGAATCAGTGAACTTTGGTTAAGAGTTTGTCAATTTTGGACTGTTTCGACTAATTTCGGTGTGTCATTTGATGATTTCGAACTGATTCGATTTGATTAAGTTGAAGTTTCATACATTTCGAACTGAATTGGTTGAATTTTGATTCATTTCGGTGTCTTCGGATCGATTTCGGTTGATCTTCAGTGATTTTCGGAGAATTTTGAACATTTTTGGTTTGATTCTGTATGATTATCGAACGGTCTGATCTAGTTTACATTGAGTTCAGTGTGTTGTTTATAAGTTTCGAACTTTATACACTGTTTTCAAAACTGTTTTACAGATAAAATTTAGAAAAAGTTTAGTGTTTTGTTCGATATTATAGATGAATTGTTTGTGCTTCCTAGATGTTATTCTGTTGTTCTTGTTTGAGCTGATCGATACTTGAATCTTGATCTGATTTTAAGTTTTAAAATTCAATGTATAAATTGCAGGTTGTGTTTAAAAGGCTGTGATATTGTTTTGGTTGTTTGTATAGCAGCCAATAGTGTTTGGTTTGTAGCCGTGACTTGCACAGATAAAGAAGAATATTAGTGTTTGATTGATATTGTTCATTGAAGAAGGGTAAAAGGGGTCAATACACCAAGCTGCGAGTGAATTTGTATTGAAGAGTTGTGCGATTGAATTTGGACGAGTGTATTGTTTGAGTAAAAACTGGTAGCAAAGTATAATCTAAAGTGATTGTCAGTTAGTCACGTTAAGTTCTCGGCCCAATGAATACTTGATATTGATTAAGTAGATTTTGAGGCCCAATAGGATTAAGTATTCATTAATTTGGTGTCGGCCATTTTAAAACTCTTGATTCAATAAAACTTCATAAAGAATTTAAAAGTTTGTTGGACTCATTAATCAATAGAATTGATTTAATAGTCAAAGTCATCAGTCCATGTGACATATTCATTGCATGTGAATCATTAAACAATCTCGGCCCAATACAAAGTAAATTGTTTGTTGAAGATACTCGGCCCAATCACCCAAAGTTCAAATCATTAAAATTAGTAGATATTAAAGGAGTGTCGGACCATGTGATTGAGAAACATTGTCAAATTTAATTGTCCAATAAAAATCATTCTAAAGCCCATTCAGATTGTTTAAAGTAATTCAAGTCATTTGGATTTTGTCCAGTTCCTTTTGATCAGGTCGTTTGAAGTTTGAACACTCAGTTCACACGGGTTGTGTAAACATCACATCAGGTTGTTTTAAAGTGTGGATAAAATGGTTGACGAACAGGAAAACGATAACCTTGAAAGTTTAAATGATTGGTTTGATGGTTATTGGGTTAATGGGAAAAGAGATGAGAATAAGAATGTTTGGGTTGAGAGACTTGAATATTTTTTGTGTAAGAAAAATGAAACGTTGAATGAGTTGGAAAATCGGTATGATCATTTAATTGACAATTTAAAAAGGTACGAGATAAGGATGTCAAATGCTAAAATGATATCAATATTTGCAGACGCGTTACCGTCAGAGTGGGATGAATTTTTAAGTGAACTGAAAAAGGATTCTAGATTCTCAAATTTCTATCCAGTTGAATTCATCAATAAGCTTAAAATACACAATTATGAAAATAATCAAAAAAAAAGAAAGGTTTGATGAATGAAATAGAAAAGAATCTAGATAAAATGAGTTTGGATGTGATTCTTGAAATAAGAAGAAGAGTCAATATGTGTCTTGCAGCAAAAAATGTTATGAAATATGATATTAAGAGGGGTTGTTATATAGATGATAATTTGAACCCTCTTGATTTTGTTAAAAATTTTTGTGCAGGTACATTCAAGACAGAGACATAGTTAATTCCAAAGAATGAAGAATCCGAGAAAAATGAAACTTCAAGATCTGAACCAGTGTGCTCAAAATGTGATAAATCTGGATCAGAAAATGTCAAATTGTTGAAAGAAGTGGAGAGTTTGACATTGGAAAACAAAAATTTAAAAGAAAATGAAAAAGAATTTCAAAATAAAATAATATTTTTGGAAAATGAAAAATTAAAAATGGAGAAAGATTTTAAAAATCAAATAAAAATTTTAGAAAATGAAGATGTTTGGATAAAATTGGAAAACAAAGTTTTAATAGAAAAAGAAACAGAATTTCAAAATCAAATAAAGTTTTAGAAAACGAAAAATATGTTTTAGATAAAAATAAAATTGAAAATGAAAATGCAATAAATTCTCATCTTGAGAAAATCACTCAACTTGAAAATGAAGTTGAGTATGCTAACAATAAAATCAATGAGTTAGAAAAGAAATTGAAAGGTTTTGTGACCTCATCAGTTATACTATATCATATCTGTCCAAAACCGATCAATGAAATTCCAATAAGTGACAATGTCACAAATTATGACGATGTCATAATTGAGGATTGTGATGATAAATCTGATGATGAAAATGATAAAAAGAAAATATTTTTGAAATTAAAAGAAAAATTTCAAGAAACTGTTTTACAATCTACTGAAAGAGGTGAATGCTCAACGCAAAAACCGTTTAAGAAGAATGTAAAACAAAAACAAAATGTTAAAAATTCAAAAAATTTTCAAAACAACAATAAAAGATCATCAGTTCAATCATCCAATCGTTATAAAAACCACAAAAATTTGAAAATCAAAACTCACAAAAAATTGGTAATAAGTGGTGCAGGTTCGACCACAGTGCTCAAACGTCAAATCAAGCTTACAGGAGAAGTCAAGGTTATAACAAGGCCAAACAATGTTATGATCTAAGTATTTGGCTTGAAGGTAGAGGATGGTACGATAACAGGGTGTGTTACAAATGTGGTTTTCAAGGACACATTGCTGTTAACTTCCAGAGTCAGAGTTTTGAGACTAGGAGATGCTATGAATGTAAAATCAAAGGTCATATTGCAAGAGATTGCCCAATGAAATCAAAGGGAAGATCGAGGGCTAAATCTTAGAAAATAGTAAAGAAATCAGTCAAAAGTGATGAAAAGCCCAAAGAACAAAAAATGAAAGAACAGAAAGTGAAGCTTTCACAAGGGCAGAAAGACAGACTGAGAAAGAAAAGGAAGAAAGCACGGGAGTATCATGAAAAGATTTTGTCCTCGGGTACAACTGTTGATTCAGATAAAAGTTCTAATGAATCGCTTTACTCAACACAGTCAAGTAAAACGGATTCATCAGATACAAATCTGAGGACAAAAGAGAGGATAAAGAAAGAAAAATTGACTAATCAAACTGATAAAAAACCAAAGAAAGTTAATTTTTCGGATAAAATCTTTATCAAAGTTTTTGAGTATAAAAGAAACTGTGAAAAATCGTTCATATCACAGGTTGATGAATGTGGAAAACCTAAATCCTGTGAGGATTGGGTTCCAATAAAGGTTGGCGAGGAATCTGACTTGTCAAAGTCAGATGAACCACATTCTGGCGATGATTCTGATTCGTCAAAATCAGAGGAGCCACGAGTTGAGCTCAAAAGTGAAAATTCAGTGCCGCCAATGGATGACGTAAACTTTCCACCATTGCGAGCTGAAAATTTTAAACAAAAAGTTGACAAAGTTGAGTTTTAAAAATAAATTTTCTTCTGAAAAGAAAGATTTTGATGTTGAAAAATCCTTTAACCCCAATGTTCTAAACATTTTGGAAAAATGGTTGATGGAAAAGTCAAAGGGGTAAAGGAATTTTATGAATCAAAGAGGAAAACTGATACACCGAGTAAAAATAACTCGGATGTACCCAAGACTGGTCAGGCTTGGGTGTCACCATTCTTTGTATGAAATCCTGACTTGCCGGAACTCCCAGATTGGTAATTGGGGAGTAGGAATCGACATCTTTCTTGAGAAATTCACAGGTTGATAACTGTGATATTTCGTCTTACAAGTGGTTAATCAAGGACATTAAGTTGTACTTGATTTAACTTTCTTACAAGTGATATTGTTTTTTTGTGAAAAACCGAAAATTGTTAAAGTTTTACAAGTGGATTGTGAAAGGACAATGTGATGAAAACCCCATGTTTGTGAAACGACAAACAAAACTAATTTTCCGGAAAAACCATTTTGATTAAAACAAACTTAAGTGTTTTGAAATCATAATGGGAAAATAGTTTGTTGTCAGGGGGAGTTCTGATTGTTTAAGCCAAGTGGATGGCGAATTGAAGCAATTCTCATCAGTTTGTCATTTTACTTTGTACAGTTTGTTGCTTTCAAATTTTCCCAGAAAATCAAAATTGAAACATATTTTGATTTTAGGGGGAGTAGAAAATTTAGAAATTTTGAAAATTTGAAAAATTCAAAAACATGATAAAATTTCAAAATCCAAAAACAATGAAAAAGTAAAAAAGAGTTTGTGTAAAAAGAGGAAATGATAGTACATCAGTGGACTATCAGTACATGCTAGAGAAATGTGAAGTTTTATAAAGTTTTAAACAGTCTCACTAGGGATGTGTCGATAGGCTCAGCTAAGACTAGTAGTTTTGCAAAAATGATACAAACATAAAGCAAAAAGCCTAAGTCTGGTGGGAAACACGGTCAAACGCATAGTACTTAGTTTTGTCCTTCTTGACTGTGTGCCTGCTCGGTAATCGCTGATTGTCTTAGGACATAAAACTGGTTAAGTTTGTGAGCTTTCACAACTTTGCTGAAAAGTCACTATGATTCTGTGTTTTCATTTTACAAAGATTTAAACTTGTTTTATTTCTTTATTTTGTTTAAGCATTGGACATCCTCTGCGTATACGGGAGTATCGACCTGGATGTTATTGCCTAAACGTTCGGCTTTATTTTTTTGGTGTTTCGTTTAAGCTTTGGATCACCTCTGCGTATACGGGAGTATCGACCTGGTGGTTAAAGCCTAAACAATTTCAACTTGTTTTTATTTCTTATTTTGTTTAAACATTGGACTTTCTCTGCGTATACGAAAGTATCGACCTGATTGTTAATGTTTAAACATTCTGCTTTATTTTTACACAAATCACAGTTGATGAAAGTTTAAAGGCATTACGTGAGTTAGTGTATTGCATGATGAGGGGATATGCTAAGATCGTGGGGCGCATAAGACTTTAGTGCTATCCAATGTACCCTAATCGTATCAGTAAGAATTACGAATATCCTAGAGGAGTTTAAGTGGACCACAATATCGATGATCTAGGGTGAATTGTTTGAAATCTTTAAGTGGTAAAGTTTAGATCAACGGTTCAGCTGATGTGTCTCAATAAACTGATATGATCCTCTAACGCATACTCACAAAAATATTGTCTGTAAATATTTCTTTTCTGCTTTTCATTAAAAACAAAAATCCAAAAAGAATGTGTTTTAGCATAAAATTTTGGAAAAATTCAAAAAGATTTTATTTCATCTTATTTTCGACAACTGATGTTGGAAAGCTGATTTTCAAAAATTCCAAGTGCTAAACATGATGAACGATAGTGGGTTGGGAGAGTTTGTTTGTGATGAGAAATGATTTTGAAACTTGAATGTCAAAATGAAAATTTAAAAAATCGATAAGTTGGATAATCAAGGTCATTAATTTGAACTTGATCATCTGTGAGGGCTACTGATTTTGATCATGCTTAAAAGTCAAATCTGAACGTTTGAATAATGATAAGATTTGACAGGAAGCTAAATGAAAAGGGGAGCAAGATTAAACGTCAAATCTTAGAAATTCGGGCATCATTCAAGTGGGAGACTGTGGTTTCACTTGAAGATGTTATCCAAGGCAGTTCAAGACTAAACATCACAGATTTCTAGCTATGTCCAAGGGGGAGATTGTTAGTGCACTATGTGTGTGGCCATAGATAGAAATCTAACTGTACATGTAAAGTCTAGTGTCTTGAGTCTGTAAAATACCGGACAGAGATTTCACTAGGTGTCGTTAGGCAATGTCAGGTCAGTATACGGTATGACACGATACGAAGAGAGCGGATCTGAACAAGAATGATGTCATCATTCTCAATGATGACATCATACATATGACATCATAATCATAACTATCTACATTCGCACGAAATGGAATATACATTCATACGAAATGGTATGCACATCTGATTTTGTACGATATAGCATGCACGCATGGAATTTTGATTTCGCACGAATTGGGAGGGTCACATTCATACGAAATCATGCAACTATAAATATCAGAAAACTCATTTCGCACGGAATAGGAATCAGAGAACTAATTTCGTACGGAATACAAGTTCTTCAAGTTCATCAGATCTTCATCAAGAACACCTCCGATTACGTCACATTGATTAGATTTTGAGTGTTCTTTGTAGAGATCGAGTCGAAACTCTGTCCGGTTGTCGTCGTTACGTAATATGTGTCTGTGCAAGAAGTCAATCAGCATGATTGGGTCCTTATTGTACCTAACTGCATCTAGACCAGACATCATGTTTGCAACATGTGTCTGTGCAAGAAGTCAATCAGCTCCCAGAAAATCAAACCTCATTGCTGTAAAAAGGATCTTCAGATACATAAAAGGTGCCCCCACACTTGGTATCTGGTATCCAGCTAATGGGAATATCCTGCTTTCAGGCTTTTCAGACAGTGACTTTGCCGGATGTAACACCACAAGGAAGTCCACTTCAGGAGGGTGCTAGTTTCTAGGCAATTGCTTGGTTTCTTGGCAAAGCAAAAAACAAGCAGCTGTTTCAACATCCACTGCTGAAGATGAATACATTGCTGCTGCAAGCTGTACAGCCCAACTCCTGTGGCTTCAAAATCAGTTGCTGGATTTTGGTATCACTGCCTTAAAGACACCACTCATGTTGGATAGCCAGGCAGCAGAAAATATCATCAAAAGTCCAGTTTCCCATTCAACCACCAAGCACATCGACATCAGACATCACTTTGTGAGGGATTGCTATGAAAAAGGTTTGATTTCTCTGCATCATGTTCCAACTAAAGACCAGCTGGCAGATGTGCTCACAAAAGCATTAGATACATCCACCTTTGAAAGCTTGGTCTCTAGGATTGGCATGCTAAACATGGAATAACAAGCAACATCTTGTTTTTCTATGAATAATAGCATTAAAATGTTTTCAGAAAATCAAAAATCCATCCTTAAAATAGCTAAAAATGAAGTTTTCATTAAAATCCTTAAAAGTCTGCCACAACCACTGCTTGTTCAAAAGTCTGCTCTACTTCAAAGTCTGTCCACTACTGAAAGTCATCCCCTGTTCTCTCATTTTCCTGATAAGCACTGATGCTCAAAATCAGTGTTTTATCCACTGATGTGCTATCTGCTGGTAGTAAAAATCATCCACTGTTCCCATTTGTTACCGTTGTAACCACTGCCTTTTATCAGTAGTTTTCATAAAAGTACTGTCCTTCATTTCATCAGGGGTTGGCATGTGGGCAGTACATAGTGGTCAGTCCTTTTGTAACCGCTGCCACGTCGGCATTCACTTTTTCTCTATAAACCCCCATTTCAAAACCTAAACAAGGTTTTACTGTCGAATTGAATTCTTAAAAATTCTTTTCTCAAAGCAGTTTTTCATCTCATTTCCTCAAATTTCTTCACAACCTTCTTCGATCATCATCTCCAAAATGACAAAATCGAAGTCATCTGCAAAACCCACTTCCAAATCATCTTCAAAAGAGGCCTCTCAAAAGGCCAAACCCACTGAAATTCCACACAAACCCTCTCACAACATTTTGGGTCTTCTTACAAAACCCCGCACCTCCGATGCTTTTGATTCCATCATTGATCTCATGTCTGCGTCAAAGTACAAAACTTTGCTTACAGCAGATGCTCCTATTTACCTGCAAACCCAGAGAGAGTTTTGGAAAAATTGTACCCTTGACAAACAAGGCGAAGATGTCATAGCCATTAATTCTACTCTACAGGGAAAAGCAGTCCAAATCACACCACAATCCATATCAGAAGTCTTTTAGCTCAATGATCAATAAGGTAAAACGTGCTTTTCTAAAAACGAGTTAAAACCCGACTTTATTGAAAGAGGGTATGCCGATACAATGATGAAGAGGGATACCTTACAAGAAGGATTCTTCCCTTCTGCAACAAGATTTTTATTTCATACCCTGTTACTGTGTGCTTCAAATAAAACCACCTCTTTTAATGAAATACCATTAAAGATTCAAAACCTGGGGTATGCTATTCTTCAAGAAGAAAATTTCAATTATTCCCAGGAAATCTTTAATGATCTGGTTAAAAATGCTGATAAAAAGCCATTCTTACTTTTTCCAAGATTTTTAAGCTATTATTTTGAAAAGAAATTTAGTAAGGATGATGCTTTTGCAATAAAACAAGGTGAATCTTTTCAAATGAACAGCTTAACTGCTGAAACTTTTACACGGATGTCAACACCTTGCAAAACACAAGCAGAGGTGCCTGAACAGAATTTAGCAGCTACCACTGCTCCTCAGGTATCTGTTGCTAAGCCCACTGCTCAAGGTGATCAAAGTAGCAAAACAACTGCTTTGAAACCCACACCTATAATCCACAAAAATCCAAAACAAAAGAAAATACAAAAACCCCCCAAACCTATCAAAAAGGCAACTCTGGAGGATGAGATACCAAAGCAACTGCCAGTGATAGCACAAAAGTCACAAGAAACCACTGCTGCTACTTCCTCACAACAGTTGGTACAAATATCTCAACCCATAACTGAAACTCCTCCTGTTTCTTCTCAAAAAGAACAGGTTGTACATATAGGGACACCATAATATGATGCTCTGGAATCACTTGCTTCCATCATCCAAAGCCCAATGCCCGGGGAAAATTCTCTTTCTACACCAAATCTCACATACACAATTCCCCCACCAACTAAACTTTTGTTGGATGCTATTGATTTGAACTAGGGACAAACCAGTCCTTCTCAATCACCTGTTAATGAGAATATACTTCAACCCATGACTGGGTCTGATGTATCAATCATAGTTAACCCACCAACAATGCCTGAGGAGGTTACACCCCTTGAGTTACAAGTAACTCTCGGTGGTAATCCAAGTGAAGCAACCACTACAAGTGCTGAACTCAATGGTTTGCATTTGGATAGTGGTTACATCAATAAGACTTCCTTGGAGGCAATTCCTTCCATAGCACCTCTGACATCCACCAGTGGATTTGTTTTGACCACTGGCAACATCAAAAAGTTGTCAAGTGTTGAAGGAAGAAGACCCCAGTACCAAGAAAAAGGGGCATCAGTGGTTAATGTTTGGAGTACACTCCCTACATTAACTACTGATAAAACCACTGCTAGTGGGAAATCAGATGATCCCATTAAATTGGGTGATGGTTTAAAGTACCTGGAATTGACGGAACGTGTTGAAAAACCGGATACTTCTGTTGCAGAAATCAAAGAAATGCTGCAACAGTTGTTAAAAGTACAAAAGGTGCAATCCACTGCTGTTCCACCTCAAGCACCTGCTCCACCACAAGCATCTGCTACAGATGAGATATGGAACCTCTTCCAACCTTTTCTCCAACAACAAAAACAAATGGCTGATCAGCAACATGCAA
This sequence comes from Helianthus tuberosus, assembly GCA_030545235.1. Classification (NCBI taxonomy): domain Eukaryota; kingdom Viridiplantae; phylum Streptophyta; class Magnoliopsida; order Asterales; family Asteraceae; genus Helianthus; species Helianthus tuberosus. Next base: position 65,876 of record JARYGA010018380.1, on the reverse strand, counting down.
AACATGTCCAAGAGCTGAGAAACACAATGGAGTCTAGGTTCAAGAACACACAAGCTGACATCAAGGCTATAAAGGCCCATCTATTGAAAACCATTGGCACTGCTCCTCCAAATGTTCTCTTTATTGATCAACTACCCCCAGATAATGCCAAAAAGAGGGTGAAAATTCAGGAGTGGAAAAAGAAGGGAATAGATGATGGTCTTTACATTGAACCAGAAAGGGATGCTATGACCAGAAAAATTCCTTTGCCAGATGGTAGCAATAAGGTTGATGTTACCCAAAATGCACTTGATGAAGGAGTAGCAAGTGTAAAAAGGGCAGAGCGGCAAAGGATATGTCAAGGTGGAATGAGGAGAAAAGAGCCTACATGGAGCTGAATGCGCAGGGTTGTTCTGGGCAAAAGGATGTTCAAAATCCTGGGCCAAAAAGAAATCCCACTAGAAAAGTGAGGGAACCATAGTCCACACCATCCAGACTCATAAAGCATACTCCAAAACCACCGTCCAAAAGCCCCCAACATCAAACCTCTACCCAAACAGTTGTTGTAACTCCTGCTGTATCAACATCTGCTGGTATTCCAGTTGTTTCAACATCTGCTATCACTTCGACACACACCACAACGACTGCCTTACCACCACCATCATCACCACCAAAAACAACATCACCACCATCGCCTCCTTCCAAAAAGCAGAAGACAACAGATGTTACAACATCTGTTGTAATGACAACAGTGGTTGAAACACCAGTTGTTTCAACAACTGTTAGTCAATCACAAATCACTGCCACTCAAACCACCACCACTGATCCACCCAAAACCTCATTTGCCTCTCCTACAATAAAAAGGAGAAGGATTTTCATACCAGATGATGATTCTCCATCACCACCACCAACATCTTCAAAATCTCTATCACTTGTTACAATATCCAAGCCTGTTCCTCTCTCATCAGCTCAATTGAAAAAGCCCTTACCTCCTGCAGGTGTTCAATTCCATCTTGAACTTATAGCAGTCAGAGAAGAAATCAAGTCTTTTTATTATGAGGACGACCCTGCTAAAAGGAGTTTGCCATCAGTTGAAGGATATTCAAGGCCAAACAATATTGAAGAATATTTGAAAGTCAAAGCTAAACAAGCAGAGGATATCTCAAAAAGAAATGCACAAGGAAAATCTGATAGAGAAATTCAGCAGAATTACCAATTCTTGCTCACACAAGTCAGATCCTTAGAGCAATTTGCAAAAAATGTTTGTCAACAAATCTCAGAGAAAGGAGATGAAACTCTAAGAAAAGACTACATTGAAAGCATCATGGCAACCAAGAAGTACAAAGGAGAAAAACACATGTACAAAGAGTGGACCATCCCTGAGCTTGAAAGTGAAGCAGCCATGATTCAAGAAATGATCAAGAATAAGGTCAAGCACACTCCTCCAGATTGGGCAAAGTTCAAAAAGAATGTACCTGATAAAAAGGTAGAGCTGAGGAGAATGAAAGAGGAATTAGCTGCTGCTGATTATGGGTCTTTGAATCAAGTGTTGAGATGGAAAGAAGATAAAGTCAGGGCTACCTATAAAAGTTTAGAGAAATTAAGAAAGACAGATCCTACTGCTCCACAAAAGCCTGATTATCCTGAAGCAGAGGTTTCAAAATGACCATCAAAGCTGCAAATCAGGAGATCCACTGCTCCAGCTGGTGCAGCCATCTTTAAAAGAAGGCCATAAAAACAGTTGGGTGCTGAAACAATCCAAGAGCTAATGGAAGGTGATGACCTTGTAAAAGAAGGCATAAAGAAAATGATTGTAGAGACTCTTGGTTTGGATCAACCTACAAGTACTGCTCAGACAGTCATCAATAGGCCAGCATCTCTAAACACCTCTTCAAATAAAAATCTCCCAAGAAACCCACTAGACTCAAAGGTACTAAAGTGGAAAACTGACAAACAGACCCATGTACTAACAGTGTTCAAGTCTAGTGGAGAAGTGAAGAAAATAACAAGGGAACAAGCACTTGGCCTAAGCCTTGAAGATTTGCAGGATCTTCTTGATCTTCCACTTAGCAGGGATGATGATGACACGGATGCCTTAGCCTTTGAGTTACAACTCAAAGGGCAAATAAGGGAACTGCTGATGAGGCAATAAAGATCTACAAATAATGAAGAGTTTTGGCATTATCTGTTCCAAGGGGAGATTGTTGGGATTGAACCCTACCAAAGGAATAGATAATTAAAGCCAAAACTGGATCAGAGCAGTGGATCCAGAATAAGCAGATGTTATGTATACAAGTCTCTCCCCTTGAAAGTGGTTTCAACATCTTCTAACCTCCTATCTACTGATCGTACAAACTGCTGACCTACAAACTGCTGATCAAGTAAAAGACTGATGGAAGACTAAAGCTCTGCTGTTCAATCTACTACCTTGAGTCAAGCTCTGCTGATCATGACAAATACTGCTGGGTTCACATCAGTGGAAGGATGCAGTAGTAGTTTAGATGTCTTTATGTAATGAAATGTAATAACAGTTGTTAGCATAGCAGAGGTTGTATAGATCAGAGGTTAAAGTTTGTTAGGAGGTTAGATGTCACTTTCATGGTGACGTCAGCTTAGATGCTTCAGTGGTTTGCTTGTGCCTATAAATAGAACAGTGCTCTGTATTGTTCTATTAGCTCTTTCACTATCTTCTTCCTGCACGAGCAAATATTGTGAGCTCAGGCTGAGGGGGAGTTTGTTGCATACTTTCAAATTGTAATCGTTGTTGAAATTAAATTTAATCATTCGGTTCAATGTTAAACTTGTATGTTAAAAGCAATTCTCCTGTTTGATTGTGAAAAGTTTGCTTCCATCTTAATTCCGCTACACAACTCATTCATCTTCATCTTAATTCAAACTTAAAACACAATCAAAACCAAACTCAGATCCTAACAGATTTCACCAAGGCTTTCCACCATGTTAGGGCATCGCCTTTAAAGGACAGAGACACAAACTTAACAATGTCCTCCTTGGCACACTCACTAATATCCACAACCGTCTCCATCTCTTCCAACCACTTCATACAATCAATATTTATAAGTACAACCCTTGTTGTACCTGGGAGCCTGATCAAAGACTATCTGCTTCTGAGGTTCACTCTTCTGATTGGATGAATGTTGAGATTCATCCTTTTTCAACGTATGCGATTTCGAAAGGGACTTTGAATGAGTTCTTGATCGAACATTACTCGGTTCTTTAAACATATTGTTTACAGCTTGAGTAACTGCCGTGTTTATCATGGCTTGAAGTTCGGCGCCAGTAACACGCAGCCTTGTATCATTATTGTTTCCCTCAATTGGGTGACTATTAGCTTCATCAGAGCCAGCCATGATTTGAATGCTATAACCAAGCAATAAGGTTTTGTTTAGATGTCATATAATGAATCATCGTTTTTGATGATTAGATAGCCATGGTATATATATAAACCATAGAGGCCAATAAAATATTGTAACACCTCGTAAAATCACGTCCAATAATGTATTGACACGTGTAATAAACCCTAATAAAGTCAAACGTTGAATTTGAGGGACTAATTTTGTGAAAAATAAAAAACTTTGATTATAGAAGGACTGGAAATGTTAACATGCTTATTATAAGCCTCTGAATAATGTTACACGGTAATCATGTTCACAAATAAGCCACTTGTTGATCAAGAGTAGCCGTTTGCGTAATTAATTGAAGGTTTGCGCGATGAAGGGTTAAAAGCATCAACATGTTAATTCTTACCTCTGAGTGACCTTTTAACAAACCGATAGCTTCATGATAATTGATTATACTCTCGGGAATGCCTAATATTGGCCATTAAGGGCTTTTATGCCTATAAGTAAAGTTACGCGCAACTTTGCAAGTTAGAGGGACTAAAAGTGTCAATATGTTTAATTATACCTCTGGATGACCTTTTTACAAACCCGAAGCATCTCGATGTTTAATAATACTCTCAAGAGTGCCTAACATGGATTAGATAAGGCTTCGATGCTATTAAACGATGATATACGCAAGTTTGCGCATTAGAGGGACCCAAAAGTGTCAACTTTTGAATCTACGCCTTTTGGTGACCATTTAAGAAAACGAGAGCGTAATACTATTTAAACACATGCTTGGGAATACCCATTATGGGCCATGGAAGGCTTGGACATCATCAAATGACATTCCCCGCTACTTTGTGCGATTTAAGGGACTATTTACGTCAAACTTCAAAAGTATACCGATTCGTATGGTATCAAACCTTCCAGAATATGATCATAAGTTAAAAATTCCCTCAATATCCTTTACATAGCTTAGAAATAGGCTTAGAGGTGTTTGGTGCGAAAAAATAAACTTATTTGATCAACAGGGACTAAAAGCGTCAAAAAGTGCATAAGTTTGCATTTTCGCGCATATCTTACGTTCTGAATATATATCCGGACATCCAAAAATGTATATAATCATTAAGATATTTTATTTTAGTGATTGGCATGATAAAATTCCATTCGTCACTTAATTTGGATCGTTTTTGCGTTCGTTACGACTTACGTCGTAATTAACCGAACAACGCAACCGTACGACCAAACTGTGACAATTGTGTTCTGTAATCGATGTACGATGTAAAACAATGATGATTATTAATAAAACAATGTACTTTGGTGTTATTATATGTGTTTTGGTGTTTCTATGTGTGTATTTGTGTTTGGTGATTTTACAATTCGATTCGATTCCGATTGCAAGCTTTAAATCGCGTTCTGGAAGGTTATACGCAAACTGGTGCGTAAACGCAGTCAGTATAATGCGACAAATACTCCGGAATAGTGACATAGGCTTAAGATACCTTAAATAACCTCCACATAACTTAGAAATAAGTTTTGGATGGTTTGATGTGTCGAAAACAAGTTTGTTCGATAGCAGGGACTATTTGGGTCAAACTGTGAAACTATGCCGATTTTTATAGTAATGAACAATCCGGAACTTGATCATAAGTTAAACATACACTAACTAACCTTTACATAGATTAGAAATAGGCTTTGAGGGGTTCGGTGTGTGATAATAAACTTTATGCTCATTCAGGGACTAAAAGTGTCAAAAAGTGCATAAGTTTGCATTTTCGCGCATAACTTACGTTCTGAATACATCTAGACCTCCAAAAATTTATGTAAGGATTAAAATACTTTATTTTAGTGTTTAGCATAAGAAAATTCCATTCGTCGCTTAATTTGGATCGTTTTTGCGTTCGTTACAACTTCCGTCGTAATTAACCGAACAACGCAATCGTACGACCAAATGAACCAACATCCGGCATATTTTTGAACATGTTTCATGTTCCCTATGATTTAACATCCTTGTGAAGCTTAAAAATGGGCTTGACGGGTGTTAGAAGTACCAAAACATGACCATACGCGCACAGGGACCAAAACTGCCAAAACTGAAATTGCTGGTCTGCAGGGTCCTTACGGACCATAAGAGGAGGACCATACAGTCCGTAAGCATGTCCCAGATCAGCAGAAGCTTCCTTCCAGCCTGTTTCCAGCTGTTAAGCACTCAAAACCCAATTCCACATGTTAGTTCCTGAGAATGGGGGGCCATTTGATGTACCATGGTATGTTAAACAAGTGTAGTGATAAGATTGAATCACGGTTTTCGAGGAACGATCTTAATGGTTCAAGGAAATCTATAAATACCCCTCACCCCCCATTGCAAAACCCACTTGATTTCTGAAATTCTCTCTAAGTTGATGTGTTTGAAACACTTCATACCTGAGAAATACTTGGAAATCAAACTTGCGGGGACCTTCTGTAAGTGTTCTTTCGTTCTTTTCATTCGTTTTAGCATTAAAGTCAAACTGCGTTTGACTTTAGGCATTGACCAGTTTATGGTCAACGCGAAGTTCGTTTGAACTATATAACGTGAGCATAATCACGATGGTTATAGCCCCTAGTGACTATACCTACTGATTACCACGTTATCTAGGCTCAGTGACGAGTCGTAGTTTCGGCCAAAATACGTATTCTTGCGTATTTTGTAACCAAACTACTCTTAGGTATCAAAACCGTTTGTTTTGATACCAAACTTGTTTTCTAACTTAGTTAAGCATGTTTTAACATGCTTAGCTCGTCACTTTTAGTTTTGTGCTTGTCTAGGGTCGTAAACGTAAGCGATCTAAACAATCACTTATACTTTCGAACCCAACTAGTTTGGTCGATCATTAGGATCTGACCAAACACATTAGGTGACCATAGTATATAGGGAATAACCTTCCAAGGTTATACCTTATGGTCGCTTAGTTTAGATAGTTGTATGATAAGTAGTTTATATGCCTTAAGTAAATGACCAAAATGCCCTTTTCATGCATAATTGGTAATTAAGCATATGTAACCTAAACTTTTGTCACATAACTGATTATACATCATGATTAAACTTGTATAGGCATATAATACTTTTCATAGGACTAGTTAGACGTCTCGAACGCGCATTTGCGCGAACGACACGTTAAAGTAGCATAAGCTACCTTAATGGGTCGCGATGGGTCGAAAGCACTTAAGTTAGGTTTCATTTAGGATGTAGGCCTTGTTAAACCATATCACATGAGTTCCAACACTCATTTGGTTTACAAGATCTCATTCTATCCGATCTTCCGATTTAGGCGTCTATTATTTACTAGTGATTCAATTACTAGGTGCTGCTTGATTTCTCTGGTTTACTCAAGTTTGTTGAAGTACTATTGATTGAAGATACCTTGCACTACATGTGAGTACATAGTTCCCCTATTTTACTGTTTTCAATTGTTTTGGGGTGATTCATATATACAAAATGTTTTCAAGGTTTAAACGATGATTTCTAAAACGAATATAACGTTTTATACTAAACAAATAACGATTTCGACAATGTTAACGAACTTGTTGGTTGTAGTTACATAACGAACGACATTCATTAGCATTGATCAAGTCCACCAGTATTAGGTTATGGTACCATAGGATATGACAAATCCCGTTATTGCACTATACCCATGGTTATGTGTGGGTGTTGTGGGTAACGACTGAATCTGATGATTGTTAACTTACCCTTTGGAGGTTTGTTAATGCAAGAACGAGTTGAACGATGAACGAGTCACAAAGGTTTGAATGTTATTAACGAGACAACCATATATAAGTTTTCACAATTAAAACGAGGATGATTTAAACGATTTAAACGAGTAAACGATTTGTAAACGATTTGGAAACGATGTTAAACGATTTGGAAACGATGTTAAATGATTTGGGTAAACGATTGGTTTTGGTTAGTGTTTAGATAACGAGACGGGTGTAATGTAGTGAAAACATGGTAGATACGCCGCTGGTACTTCTTATATATAAGTGTTTTCAACATATTACATACCGTGGCGTTATTTAGTTCACTTGGGTAAACGATATTGAAACGGTATCACTCAACGATGTTTTCGAAATAATATACGAGTTTTATTAACAAGTTTATACGAGATGTTTTACAAGATGGTCTTCTAAAACAAAAAGCTTTTGGGTTAAGAATCATGGCTACGAAATTTCATAAATTATAACCATCTTGATTTGAGTTGGTTAATCATGTTGCAATATTATACACTTTTAAAAAAACAAGGTTTTCGAGGTATTGCAATATATGTAAACAAGCCATGATTCCGATACTCTTATAAAACATATGTACTCGCCAGCATTTCTTTGCTGACTTTGTTTTTACATATGTTTCAGGTATTGTTGCTTGATTGATGTTCTAGGCTGCATGCGTCACATAGGATCTGGACGAGGCCTTAGTGACATAATATCTATGATAGACGATATAAAACTTGTTTGTTATGTGTTAAAACAATGTTAATGTTTAATATTATCAATAAAAAGAAACACTTTTGTATCCATGGTTATGAAACAATAATTCTGTTACAACACTCCCCGACATTTCCGCTGTCACACCCCGACCACGTAAAACAACAAAACGTGGCGGAAAACGTCGGGGAGTGTTGTAACAGAATCATTGTTTCATAACACATGGAAATTGAAATATTGTTTTATTGAATAAAAGAGTTAAAATGTCTTGACAATCAAAGAAATATAACATAAATAACTAGTCTTGCATCTTTTATTGTCACTAAGGCCCAAGTCCGCCAAAGTGTATCTTGATAAATCCTATGCATCATATCCTGAAACACATGTGAAAATAGGTACGTCAGCATAAAAATGCCTGTGAGATACATAGGTTTGGTGAAAATAGAATTCATGACTTATGTTTAAGAAAATGTTTAGTCATGAACCTTGTAATTTGCTTTGTCTTGTAAATCATTTGGAAAGCAATAAGATCAAATGATATGCATAAATAAGAGAATAATGTATGGTTAAATGAATAACCAAGTAAAATGAGTTTGTATAAGATAAGTTGTTTTGTAAAACAATGTCTTGTGAAAAGTATGTTATTTGTATAAAATGTTATATGTCTTAATTTGAAATGATTCGAATAACGCTACGATATGTAATACCATACAAGCACTTATATAACTAAATAAAAGAGTTAAAATGTCTTGACAATCAAAGAAATATAACATAAATAACTAGTCTTGCATCTTTTATTGTCACTAAGGCCCAAGTCCGCCTAAGTGTATCTTGATAAATCCTATGCATCATATCCTGAAACACATGTGAAAATAGGTACGTCAGCATAAAAATGCCTGTGAGATACATAGGTTTGGTGAAAATAGAATTCATGGCTTATGTTTAAGAAAATGTTTAGTCATGAACCTTGTAATTTGCTTTGTCTTGTAAATCATTTGAAAAGCAATAAGATCAGATGATATGTATAAATAAGAGAATAATGTATGGTTAAATGAATAACCAAGTAAAATGAGTTTGTATAAGATAAGTTGTTTTGTAAAACAATGTCTTGTGAAAAGTATGTTATTTGTATAAAATGTTATATGTCTTAATTTGAAATGATTCGAATAACGCTACGATATGTAATACCATACAAGCACTCATATATAGGAAGTTCCAGCGGTGTATCCACCATAGATAACTAGTCTTGCATCTTTTATTGTCACTAAGGCCCTAGTCCGCCTAAGTGTATCTTGATAAATCCTATGCATCATATCCTGAAAACACATGTGAAAATAGGTACGTCAGCATAAAAATGCCTGTGAAATACATAGGTTTGGTGAAAATAGAATTCATGACTTATGTTTAAGAAAATGTTTAGTCATGAACCTTGTAATTTGCTTTGTCTTGTAAATCATTTGAAAAGCAATAAGATCAGATGATATGTATAAATAAGAGAATAATGTATGGTTAAATGAATAACCAAGTAAAATGAGTTTGTATAAGATAAGTTGTTTTGTAAAACAATGTCTTGTGAAAAGTATGTTATTTGTATAAAATGTTATATGTCTTAATTTGAAATGATTCGAATAACGCTACGATATGTAATACCATACAAGCACTTATATATAGGAAGTACCAGCGGCGTATCCACCATGCTTGTATCATATTACACACGCCTGGTTACTTAAATCACTTACTCAAACCAAACCATCAAAGTAAAATGTTTTTGTATAATCAAATGTCAAAATGTTTATGTCTAATGTAAATCATGAAATGTGCATCCAAAATATCATGTATGGTAAGTGAAATATATCAACTCATCCATATGTAAAAATGCACAAAAACAAGGTATTGAAGTAAAACATGGTTTAAATCAAAGTTATGTTTTGTGGAACAAATGCATGCTATACTGATATAAACATCTATGCGGTATTGTAAAAATTCATACATCCAAGCCTTGCGACTGTAGAATAAACCCTAGCACAAAGTCTAAGGTCCACCTAGAAATGTATTCGGATTCGGTCATTCCTTCAAATCCAAACAAACCCGGGATTTCAGGAATGGGAGTTGTCAAGTCCTATGGTACCACTACCTACTACCGAGTGGCATGATCGGTGTTAATGAATGTACATTGTCCCATTTAAACAAACCAAATGTCATAACAAAATGTAAGCATGTGATGAATAATAAATGTACTAAGTATGCACACAATGGACATACATAGCATAGAATGTAATGTAAAATAATGTACTAAGTATGCACATAATGGACATACATAGCATGAAATGTAATGTAAAACGATGTACTAAGTATGCACACAATGGACATACATAGCAAGAAATGTAATGTAAAATGATGTACTAAGTATGCACACAATGGGCATACATAGCATAAAATGTAATGTAAAACAATGTACTAAGTATGCACACAATGGGCGTACATAGCAAGAAATGTAATGTAAAACAATGTACTAATAGTGTACTAATGAACATAGCAAGTATACAATGTGAAAACATGGAAAGCATGAAAGTAACAAGTAGGAACATGTGTTTCACCCCAAAACAGTTTGAAAACGGTAAAAGAGGGGTCTATGTACTCACTTGAGATTACTTAGTAGTCCTTGAGTAATAACCAAACAATGCTAGAGATCACGGATATCAAACGGCACCTAATATAGGTAACTATGTTAATAAACCGGACCTATATCGGAGGATCGGATAGAATGAGGGCTCGTAAACCAAATGAGTATGGGAAATCATGTAGTATGGTTTAACAAAGCCTACATACTAAAATGAAACCTAACCTAAGTGCTTACGACCCATTACGACCCGTTTAGGTAGCTTATGCTACTTTAACGCGTCGTTCGCGTGAAACGCGTTTGGACCGCTTAACTAGTCCTATGACAAGTAATATATGCCTTAACATGTCTAATATTGTTGCCAATTCAGTTTAGATACCAAAAGTTATGTTACATATGCTTAAAATGAGTTTTGGCGTAAAAAAGGTATTTTGGTAATTTACCTAAGGCCTATATACTACCTATCATACAACTAACTAAACATCGTGACCATAAGGTATAACCTCGGAAGGTTATTCCCTACATACTATGGTCACCTAATGTGTTTGGTCGGATCCTAATGATCGACCAAACGGGTCGGGTTCGAAAGTATAAACGATTGTTTAGATCGCTTACCTTACGACCCTATATAAGCACTAAACTAAAAGTGACGAGTTAAGCATGTTAAAACATGCTTAACTAAGTTTAGAAAACAGGTTTGATATCAAAACAAACGGTTTTGATACCTATGAGTAGTTTGGTTACAAAATACGCGTAAGTGTGCATTTTGGCCGAAACTACGACTCGTCACTGAGCCTAGATAACGTGGTAATCAGTAGGTATAGTCACTAAGGACTACAACCATCGTGATTACGCTCACGTTATGAAGTTCAAATGAACTTCGCATTGACCATAAACTGGTCAATGCAAAAAGTCAAACAAAGTTTGATTTTAACGCTAAACGAATAAAGAGAACGAAGGAACACTTACAAAGGGTCCCCGAAAGCTTATCTTGATCCAAGTAGCTCAGGTATGAAGTATGGCTTCAACTTAGAGCTTTTAGTTAAGATTTGTGGGTTTTTGGAGTTGGGATGGATGGGTATTTATAGGATTCTTGGAACCGTTAGGATTGTTTATCGTATAACGTGCTATGATCTCATCCATACACTTGTTGAAACCTTGTAGTAACTCAAAATGGCCACTCATGAGCAGGAAAGGGCAAGTGTGGGTGAGTTGGGAGTGCTAAACAGCTGTTAACAGCTGTTAAATTCAGTTAATCTAGTCTGGGAGACTGACACGGGCCATGTAAGGATACACACAAGACTTACGCGGGCCACCTGGCCTTGTCTGATCAGAACCAACTTTGCCATATTGACAGTTTTAGTCCCTGATGGTGTTTAAGGCCATTTCCGACATGTTTAAGGCCCGTTAAGCCAACTTTAAGGCCCTAAAATGATGCCTAAACATTTTGGACATGAAACATGCTCAAAAATATGCCGGATGTTGGTTCGTTTGGTCGTACGATCGCGATGTCCGCTTAATTACGACGGAATGCGCATAAGCGCGAAAAATGATCCAAATTGCGTGACAAATGGATTTTTCTTATGCCAAACACTAAAATAAAATATTTTAGTGCTTACATAAATTTTTGGATGTCCGGATGTATTTAGAACGTAAGTTATGCGCGAAAGTGCAAACTTATGCACTTTTTGACACTTTTAGTCCCTGAATGAGCCAAAAGTTTATTTTAGCACACCGAACCCCTCAAAGCCTATTTCTAAGCTATGTAAAGGATATTTATGGTATGTTTAACTTGTGTTCATGTTCCGGAATCTCTGTTACAGTTCAAATTGGCATACTTTCACAGTTTGTCAAATTTAGTCCCTGTAGGTGAATTAACTTGATTTTGCCATACCAAAGCCTTCAAAACTTATTTCTAAGTTATGTAAAGGTTATTTAAGGTATGTTAATCCTATTTCACTATTCTGGAGTGTTTGTTGCATTAAACGTGTTATATTTACGCATCAGTGCGCGTATAACCTTCAAGAAAGCGATTTAAAGCTTGAAATCGAACAAGAATTGATATGTGCAAAGGATACACATATTTATACAAATCCCAAGTATGAAATACAATATTTCATTGATACGGTATTTTTTTGATGGCCGTGGAGGCACAGGTGTCACAGTCTCCCCTACTTTAGGAAATTTCGTCCTGAAATTTTATTTAGAGGAAACTTGTGAGAGTTCAAAACATGAAGTTGAAAAGATCGAACAACATTGGTTAGGGCTCTGAACTTCTAGTAACTTTAATAACATCATGCTTGCAATGTAAGATGGATACTTATATGCAAGTATATGAAGCGTCATTGGTGCGTCCACCGTACCTCCATTACATCGTTCTCATTTTGTTATTGTTATCACTATCGGTTCTTATACATAATAAATCTTACTGGGTTTCTGTGCACTAAATTTCATAATTATGTACGCTTCCATAATTAGAAAAATCCTTGCATAGTTCACCCAGTCTATTTTATAATGTGTAGGGGAAAACCAAATGAACAAACCTGTGATGAGTGTGACTAGACCACCATAGGGCCCCTTTTATTAAATCAATAAATGATTTTAATAGAGAACCAAGGAGTCTTTTCATCTTATATCATCACATGTCATTCTTAACCAGATTTTTGAATCAATCTTTTTTACTAGACCCCTAAAAGGGTCTCTTATGAATCATGGAGTGGTACTATATAATCCAAGGGTCTTAACTATTACATAGAAGCCCATTAAGGATTTAAGGTAGTACCTTTTTGAATATCCTACTACGAATCCCTCATATAAAGATATGAAAGATTCTACGAGGATTTGGATAACGAATATCCAGAGTATACAAAAACACAAAATGCATAAAAGAAAACACAAGATGCATAAACACATAGTCATATAATCACAAAGATTGTTTATCTAGATCTTTAATTTGTTAATTTGTTTTGCTAACAGAGCACATGTATTTAAAGCACACTAGGAATCCATCTCGTGGATTTCATTTAGTACTTTAAACATTATCAAGAATCTAACTATAAAGATAGAAAGATTTTTTTTTTAAAGAGAAAATTCGATTTCGATTATAAGGAACCGAAATGTTCGAATTTAGGTGCACAAGGAATCCAATTAAGGATTCCGATTTGTATGATAATCATCCACAAAGGTCTAATTGTGGAGATAAAAAGATCCCATATGGATTTTAGAAGTTGAAGATGTTTTGAAACCTTGCACTGGACGTGCTTAAGTCAAAACATGAAGTAAAAATGCTTATGAAGTTGAGATGCTAGATATGCCAAGGTGGCATATGATGCAGAATTTGAAATTTAAGTCAATGTATGAGGAAAATATTTTGAAAACTATGTATGGGGTTTCTTTTTAAAAAAATGTGTTCAATGTTTTTGAAACCTTATATATAATACTTTTGAAATCATAAAGTAGGTGTACTAGGTAAGTATATTTATAAAAATGTTTTAAAATCATGCGAGATGAATTTTGAAATTATGTATAAGGTTTTTGAAAAACATGAATGATTCTTTTCGAAATCATGCACTTGATAAGAAAATGTACTGTGTTAATATTGTTTTCAGGCTATATGAGACATTTTGAAATCATGAAGGTTGTTTTTGAAAATACATACAAAGCTTTGTGCATTTGTTATGTTAAGTAAATACACTATATTAAAAATGTTTTCGAACTATATATAGAATGTTTTAAAATCATGTAGGTTGTTTTGAAAACTTATGTTATGCATGTTGAAAAAGAAAAAAACAGAACGTAATGGGTATGAGATTTGAAAATATCCTTGGTTATCTAACCAAGGATTCAAAGGTACAGATGTGCAAAAGCACGATTACTCATAATGTCACTTTATTTTCTGTACTTCGTTTCTTAGAGTGAAACGAGTACTTAGAATTTTTCCAAGGGAATCATGAGCAAACGCAAGAATGGGAAAAATTCGCAAGAGTAGTTTGTAAGGAATATAGTTACTTGATGTAGGTATCATAGGAAAAGTCATACACACATGTAACTACACTCGTATATCAGAATTGTGAACAATAATTTATTTATAAACAAACAGATTGTTTCACATTACAAGAAAACCGAAGAATAAAAGCATAAGACAGAAACATCTTCTAGTCAGCCAACTGCTCATCCGTGGGTTGGATTTGCATTAGCAAGCTTTGGGCAATCCCTTAGGAAATGGCCCATATCGCCACAGTTGTAGCAGGACCCTGGTGAGAAACGAGCTTGAGCAGAGTTGGCTTGTGGTTGGTTTGGACCACCTTGGTTCGGGTTACGTCGACAAGCACTTGCCAGGTGACCAACTCGTCCACATGATACACACAGACGGCACTGTAAGTGAGCTTGGTGATGCCCATTACATTTGTCGCATATTGGTGCCGTTCCCTTGTATTGCTTCTTAGCAGGTTGTGTTGCCACCCGGATGGGTCCTGCTTGATTTGGTGCAGCTGCTGCTTGGCAAACTTTTACTGTATGACCTTTAAGTCCACAAATTTGGCATTCGCGGCACTTCACACTAGCATGATGATGAAGGTTACATTGGTTTCACAAGGGTGCAGTCCCATTGTATGGCTTCCTAGCAGGGGGTTGAGCTGGTTGGTTGGGGATGGCTTGACCATTGTGAGCGACCACGGCGAAGTTCTGAGAAGCCTTTCACTTCTTTGACTTCTTAGGGGATCCAGTCTGTTCATCCATGGTCTTTGATTCCTTGATTGGTTTCTTGGCTGGTGGTGCTGTCTTGACTTCTGCTTCCTTTGGTGGCTCTTGAGTGGCTTCATTGTTGAGACGAGACATGGCAATGCCTAATTCAACAGTCTTCAGGATTACTTCGCCTATTCGCTCGGCAAATTTGGATGTTCGCTCGGACATTTGACCGTTGCTGAGAGGAAGAGACATTCTAGAAGAAAATGAAAGACATAGGAAGAAACAAGTGAAACGTCATCGGATAAACAATACAGAATGGCAATGCATAAGAATTTGCGATCATTTGTTTGTTACCTAAGGCAAACAAATGAGACGGTGACAAATCAAAGTAAACGGATCATATTAATGTATCACTGAAGACATGCTCGCCTATAAGTGAACACTCACCCCTAGAGTTTCCAGGTAAGAGTGACTGGTCTGATACTGCGGATTTGTACGAACACTCTAGCCTTCGACAGAAAACTCAGGGTACAGGCATTCACTCTTCCAGTTTGCATGTGTTCACATTATAAGACCCAAACTTTGACGAGATTTTGAATTCAAAGGGGTTCAAAACCTTACAACAGAGGGTTCAAAACCAAGTAATCAATCATCCTAGAACAGATGATTAGTTTTCAAAGCGGTTTTGAAATTTGTGTTCTTGTTGTGGTTGTCGCCTAAGGATAGGTGACAGTATTGTTTTATGACTAAACGCAAGTAAACACGCGTTAGGGTCCTAGGAAGGTTATAGACTAGGTCAAAGTATTACTAATAACCTAATTCCCTATAACCATGAGCTCTGATACCAACTTTTCTGTCACACCCCGACCACGTAAAACAACAAAACGTGGCGGAAAACGTCGGGGAGTGTTGTAACAGAATCATTGTTTCATAACACATGGAAATTGAAATATTGTTTTATTGAATAAAAGAGTTAAAATGTCTTGACAATCAAAGAAATATAACATAAATAACTAGTCTTGCATCTTTTATTGTCACTAAGGCCCAAGTCCGCCTAAGTGTATCTTGATAAATCCTATGCATCATATCCTGAAACACATGTGAAAATAGGTACGTCAGCATAAAAATGCCTGTGAGATACACAGGTTTGGTGAAAAGAGAATTCATGACTTATGTTTAAGAAAATGTTTAGTCATGAACCTTGTAATTTGCTTTGTCTTGTAAATCATTTGAAAAGCAATAAGATCAGATGATATGTATAAATAAGAGAATAATGTATGGTTAAATGAATAATCAAGTAAAATGAGTTTGTATAAGATAAGTTGTTTTGTAAAACAATGTCTTGTGAAAAGTATGTTATTTGTATAAAATGTTATATGTCTTAATTTGAAATGATTCGAATAACGCTACGATATGTAATACCATACAAACACTTATATATAGGAAGTACCAGCGGCGTATCCACCATGCTTGTATCATATTACACACGCCTCGTTATTTAAATCACTTACTCAAACCAAACCATCAAAGTAAAATGTTTATGTATAATCAAATGTCAAAATGTTTATGTCTAATGTAAATCATGAAATGTGCATCCAAAATATCATGTATGGTAAGTGAAATATATCAACTCATCCATATGTAAAAATGCACAAAAACAAGGTATTGAAGTAAAACATGGTTTAAATCAAAGTTATGTTTTGTGGAACAAATGCATGCTATACTGATATAAACATCTATGCGGTATTGTAAAAATTCATACATCCAAGCCTTGCGACTGTAGAATAAACCCTAGCACAAAGTCTAAGGTCCACCTAGAAATGTATTCGGATTCGGTCATTCCTTCCAATCCAAACAAACCCGGGATTTCAGGAATGGGAGTTGTCAAGTCCTATGGTACCACTACCTACTACCGAGCGGCAAGATCGGTGTTAATGAATGTACATTGTCCCATTTAAACAAACCAAATGTCATACCAAAATGTAAGCATGTGATGAATAATAAATGTACTAAGTATGCACACAATGGACATACATAGCATAGAATGTAATGTAAAATAATGTACTAAGTATGCACACAATGAACATACATAGCATGAAATGTAATGTAATGTAAAACGATGTACTAAGTATGCACACAATGGACATACATAGCATGAAATGTAATGTAGAACGATGTACTAAGTATGCACACAATGGGCATACATAGCATAAAATGTAATGTAAAACAATGTACTAAGTATGCACACAATGGACGTACATAGCATGAAATGTAATGTAAAACAATGTACTAATAGTGTACTAATGAACATAGCAAGTATACGATGTGAAAACATGGAAAGCATGAAAGTAACAAGTAGGCACATGTGTTTCACCCCAAAACAGTTTGAAAATGGTAAAAGAGGGGTCTATGTACTCACTTGAGATTGCTTAGTAGTCCTTGAGTAACAACCAAACAATGCTAGAGATCACGGATATCAAACGGCACCTAATATAGGTAACTATGTTAATAAACCGGACCTATATCGGAGGATCGGATAGAATGAGAGCTCGTAAAGCAAATGAGTATGGGAACTCATGTAGTATGGTTTAACAAAGCCTACATACTAAAATGAAACCTAACCTAAGTGCTTACGACCCATTACGACCCGTTTAGGTAGCTTATGCTACTTTAACGCGTCGTTCGCGTGAAACGCGTTCGGACCGCTTAACTAGTCCTATGACAAGTAATATATGCCTTAACATGTCTAATATTGTTGCCAATTCAGTTTAGATACCAAAAGTTATGTTACATATGCTTAAAATGAGTTTTGGCGTAAAAAGGGTATTTTGGTAATTTACCAAAGGCCTATATTCTACCTATCATACAACTAACTAAACATCGTGACCATAAGGTATAACCTCGGAAGGTTATTCCCTACATACTATGGTCACCTAATGTGTTTGGTCGGATCCTAATGATCGACCAAACGGGTCGGGTTCGAAAGTATAAGCGATTGTTTAGATCGCTTACCTTACGACCCTATATAAGCACTAAACTAAAAGTGACGAGTTAAGCATGTTAAAACATACTTAACTAAGTTTAGAAAACAGGTTTGGTATCAAAACAAACGGTTTTGATACCTAAGAGTAGTTTGGTTACAAAATACGCGTAAGTGCGCATTTTGGCCGAAACTACGACTCGTCACTGAGCCTAGATAACATGGTAATCAGTAGGTATAGTCACTAAGGACTACAACCATCGTGATTACGCTCACGTTATGAAGTTCAAATGAACTTCGCATTGACTATAAACTGGTCAATGCAGAAAGTCTAACAAAGTTTGACTTTAACGCTAAACGAATAAAGAGAACGAAGGAACACTTACAAAGTGTCCCCGAAAGCTTATCTTGATCCAAGTAGCTCAGGTATGAAGTATGGCTTCAACTTAGAGCTTTTAGATCAGATTTGTGGGTTTTTGGAGTTGGGATGGATGGGTATTTATAGGATTCTTGGAACCGTTAGGACCGTTTATCAAATAACGTGCTATGATCTCATCCATACACTTGTTGAAACCTTGTGGTAACTCAAAATGGCCCCTCATGAGCAGGAAAGGGCAAGTGTGGGTGAGTTGGGAGTGCTAAACAGCTGTTAACAGCTGTTAAATTCTGTTAATCTGGTCTGGGAGACTGACACGGGCCGTGTAAGGATACACACAAGACTTACACAGGCCGCCTGGCCTTGTCTGATCAGAACCAACTTTGCCATATTGACAGTTTCAGTCCCTGATGGTGTTTAAGGCCATTTCCGACATGTTTAAGGCCCGTTAAGCCAACTTTAAGGCCCTAAAATGATGCCTAAACATTGTGGACATGAAACATGCTCAAAAATATGCCGGATGTTGGTTCGTTTGGTCGTACGATCGTGATGTCCGCTTAATTACGAGGGAATGCGCATAAGCGCGAAAAACGATCCAAATTGCGTGACGAATGGATTTTTCTTATGCCAAACACTAAAATAAAATATTTTAGTGCTTACATAAATTTTTGGATGTCCGGATGTATTCAGAACGTAAGTTATGCGCGAAAGTGCAAACTTATGCACTTTTTGACACTTTTAGTCCCTGAATGAGCCAAAAGTTTATTTTAGCACACCGAACCCCTCAAAGCCTATTTCTAAGCTATGTAAAGGATATTTATGGTATGTTTAACTTGTGGTCATGTTCCGGAATGTCTGTTACATTTCAAATTGGCATACTTTCGCAGTTTGTCAAATTTAGTCCCTATAGGTGAATTAACTTGATTTTGCCATACCAAAGCTTTCAAAACTTATTTCTAAGTTATATAAATGCTATTTAAGGTATGTTAAGCCTATTTCACTATTACAGAGTGTTCGTTGCATTAAACGGGTTATATTTACGCATCAGTGCGCGTATAACCTTCAAGAAAGCGATTTAAAGCTTGAAATCGAACAAGAATTGATATGTGCAAAGGATATACATATTTATACAAATCCCAAGTATGAAATACAATATTTCATTGATACAGTATTTGTTTGATGGCCGTGGAGGCACAGGTGTCACATCCGCCACGCATTGTTGTTTTACGTGGTCGGGGTGTGACAGAAGAGTTGGTATCAGAGCCAATGGTTATAGGGAATTAGGTTATTAGTAATACTTTGACCTAGAATATAACTTCTAGGACCCCAACGCAAGTTTATTTGCGTTTAGATTTTTTTAAAACAAAATCGTCACCTATCCTTAGGTGATAACCACAACGAGAACACAATTTTCGAACCCGCTTCGAAAACTAATCATCTGTTCTAGGATGATTGATTACTAGGTTTTGAACCCTCTATTATATGGTTTTGAACCCTTTAAGTTTTCAAAATCTCGTCAAAGTTTGGGTCTAAATAATGTGAACACGTGCAAACTAGAAGAGTGAGTGCCTGTACTCTGAGTTTTCTGTCTAAGGCTAGAGTGTTCGTACAAATCCACATAATCGGACCAGTCACTCTTACCTGGGAACTCTTGGGGTGAGTGTTCACTTATAGGCGAGCATGTCTTCGCGATACGTTATTTGGATCCATTTACTTTGATTAGTCACTGCGTGTCATTTGTTTGTTCGAGGTAACGAACGAATGATCGCCTCTCTTGCGTTTTGTCGATACCTCTTTTGCTTTTCAACCTCACTCGTTTCCTCTGTTTCCTTGTTAGACAATGCCTCCTCGATGTGAAGCACAATCTTTTACTATTGAAGAAATCGCAGCCCTGGTCTCTCAGCAAGTGGCTGATGTGCATCCCGTTGTTGTGACCCAAGTCCACGAGATATACAACAACAATAATAACAACAATGCGCCGTGTAACTTCAAGAGCTTCAATACTGCGAAGCCGCTTAAGTTTTCTGGGTCGCAAGGAGCAACTGCGCTCCTGCAGTGGTTTGAGAGTATCGAGAGCACATTCAGACATGTGCAGTGTCAGAATGCGCGTAAGGTTGAATTTGCTTCGAGCGTGTTTGAGAAGTGTAACATCTGTGTCTGAAATCATTGTAAACAATTCAGTTATCAATAAAACAAAGTTATTTGATCCCAATGTTTGTTTGGTTATGTTTTACATTTTTCATGTTTTGACTTTTATTCAATTTCAAACTCTATATCGCTTTCTGGAGAGTTATACGCAAACTGGTGCGTAAACGTAATCAGTTTAATGCGACAAATACTATGGAACATCAACATATACTTAACATACCTTAAATAAATTTTACATAACTTAGAAATAAGTTTTGAAGGCTTTGGTATGGCAAAAACAAGTTAATCCGCCTACAGGGACTAAATTTGACAAAATACGAAAGTATGCCGATTCGCACTATAACAGACATTCCTAAACATGACCATAAGTTAAACATACCATAAATATCCTTTATATAGCTTAGAAATAGGCTTTGAGGGGTTCGGTGTGCTAAAATAAACTTTTGGGTCATTCAGGGACTAAAAGCGTCAAAAAGTGCACAAGTTTGCACTTTCGCGCATAACTTACGTTCTGAATACATTCGGACATCCAAAAATTTATGTAAGCACTAAAAAATTTTGTTTTAGTGTTTGGCATAAGAAAAATCCATTCGTCACGCAATTTGGATCGTTTTTCGCGCTTATGCGCATTTCGTCGTAATTAACCGAACATCGCAACCGTACGGCCAAACAAACCGACATCCGAGAATTTTTCAAGCATATTTCATGTTTCCTATGTCTTAACATCATTGAGGAGCTTGAAATTGGGTTTGACGGGTGTTAGAAGTGCCGTTACGCAACGAAACAAGGTGCAGGGACTGAAACTGACAATTCTGCATAGTTGCTGGCTTACGGAACGTAAGCCATCACCCTTACGGTCCGTAAGGGGTCTCCAACACATCATAATGTTCTAAAACAGCTGTTAACAGCTGTTAACCACTCCCAAATCCTTTGCCACATGTTAATCTCTGATGGTGGGGGGCCAATTTGGGTTCCATAACATTCCAACAAGTGTACGGATGAGATTCGATCACGGTTTTCGATAAACGATCCTAACGGTTGTCCACTTACTATAAATACCCACCAACATCACTTGCAAAACCCACTTGAAATCTGATTTTTCTCTAAGTTGGGGTGTTCTATCACTTCATACCTGAGAAATATTTGGAAATCAAAGCTTTCGAGGACCCTTTGTAAGTGTTCCTTCGTTCTTTTTATTCTTTTAGTGTTAAAAGTCAAACTTTGTTTGACTTTCTGCGTTGACCAGTTTATGGTCAATGCGAAGTTCGTTTGAACTTCATAACGTGAGCGTAATCACGATGGTTATAGTCCCTAGTGACTATACCTACTGATTACCACGTTATCTAGACTCAGTGACGAGTCGTAGTTTCGGCCAAAATGCGTGTTATTGCGTATTTTGTAACCAAACTACTTATAGATATCAAAACCGTTTGTTTTGATACCAAACCTGTTTTCTAAACTTAGTTAAGCATGTTTTAACATGCTTAGCTCGTCACTTTTAGTTTAGTGCTTATATAGGGTCGTAAGGTAAGCGATCTAAACAATCACTTATACTTTCGAACCCGACCCTTTTGGTCGATCATTAGGATCCGACCAAACACATTAGCTGACCATAGTTGTATAGGGAATAACCTTCCGAGGTTATACCTTGTGGTCACATCGTTTGAGTAGTTGTATGATAGGTAGTATATATGCCTTAGGTAAATTACCAAAATGCCCTTTGAACGCCAAAATTCATTTTAAGCATATGTAACATAACTTTTGGTATCTAAACTGATTTGGTAACAATATTAGCCATGTTAAGGCATATTTCACTTATCATAGGGCTAGTTAGGTGTTCCGAACGCGTTTTACGTGAAAGACGCGTTAAAGTAGCATAAGCTACCTAAACGGGTCGTAATGGGTCGTAAGCACTTAGGTTAGGTTTCATTTTAGTATGTGGGCTTTGTTAAACCATATTACATGAGTTCCCATACTCATTTGGTTTACGAACCCTCATTCTATCCAATCCTCCGATTTAGGTCCGGTATATTAACATAGTTACCTATATTAGGTGCCGTTTGATATCTGTGATCTCTAGCATTGTTTGGTTGTTATGACTACTAAGCAATCTCAAGTGAGTACATAGACCCCTCTTTTACTATTTTCAAACTGTTTTGGGGTGAAACACATGTGCCTACTTGTTACTTTCATGTTTTCATGTTTTCACATCATATACTTGCTATGTTCATTAGTACATTTATAGTACATAATTTACATTACATCGTTTTGCTATGTATGTCCATTGTGTGCATACTTAGTACATCTTTTACATTACATTTCATGCTATTTATGTCCATTGTGTGCATACTTAGTACATCTTTTACATTACATTTCATGCTATGTATGTCCATTGTGTGCATACTTAGTACATTGTTTTACATTACATTTCACGCTATGTATGTTCATTTGATTACATACTTAGTGCATTGTTTTCACATGCTTACATTTTGGTATGACATTTGGTTTGTTCAAATGGGACAATATACATTCATTAACATTGATCACGCCATTCGTTAGTAGGTAGTGGTACCATAGGACTTGACAACTCCCATTCCTGAACCCTAGGTTTGTTTGGGTGGAAGGAATGACCGAATTCGATAAACATAACACAGATAGACCTTTAATTTGTTTAAAGGTCTATCACCACAGTCACAAGGATTGGATGTATGCATTTTCACAATACCGCATAGATGTTTGTATCAGTATAACATGCATTTGTTCCACAAAACATAACTTTGACTTAAACTATGTTTAATTCAATACCCTGTTTTTGTGCATTTTACCTATGGTTTAGTTGATATATTTCACATGCCATACATGATATTTTTGGATACACATTATATGATTTACATTAAACATAAACATTTTGACATTGATATACACATTTGGTGATTTACATTAGACATGGACATTTTGATATGGTTTACACAATAACACTTGACAATTGATTTATACATGAACAATTTACATTGGTGGTTGGTTTGGGTAAATGGTTTGAGTAACGAGGCGTGTGTAATATGATACAAACATGGTGGATACGCCGCTGGTACTTCCTATATATAAGTGTTTGTATAATATTACATATCGTAGCGTTATTTAAATCATTTCAGTATAGACATATTACATTTTACACAAATAACATATTTTTCAAGACATTGTTTTATATAACTCATTTTACTGGGATTTTTCATTAACCATACACCTTTCTTTTATGTAATCGGATTTCTTATCGAGTTTTCATATGATTTATAAAAGAAAACACTTAACAAGATTCATGACTAATTTTTATTAAACCTTTCTTCTAAAAACCCAAGTCATGAATCCTATTTTCACAAAACCTATGTATCTCACAGGCATTTTTATGCTGACGTACCTATTTTCACATGTGTTTTCAGGAGCTGTTGCTTAGGATGATGATCGGGACACTAGGGCGGACCTATGCCTTAGAGACTTAAAATAAAGATAGAACTAGTTTAATTATGTTCTGAACTCTTTATTTCCTGTTTTGAGACAATGTAACACTCTTGTTTGATAAATAAAATGTAACTTTAATTTCCATGGTTGTGAAACAATAATTCTGTTACAACACTCCCTGACGTTTCCGCCACGATTTGATGTTTTACGTGGTCGGGGTGTGACAGAAAAGTTGGTATCAAAGCCAATGGTTATAGGGAATTAGGTTATTAGTAATGCTTTGACCTAGACTATAACCTTTATAGGACCCCAACACAAGTTATCTTGTGTTTAGATTTTAAAACACGCACTTCACCTATCCTTAGGTGATAACCACAACGGGAACATCAAGTTCGAATCCGCTTTGAAAATTAATCATCTGTTTTTGGATGATTGATTACTAGGTTTTGAACCCTCAGTTGTAAGGTTTTGAACCCTTCCAGTTTGATTTTTGGCCTTGTGCCTTTCAAATTTTCAAAATCTCGTCAAAGTTTTGGGTTCTAAATAGTGTGAACACATGCAAACTGGAAGAGTAAATGCCTGTACCCTGGGTTTTCTAGTCTAAGGCTAGAGTGTTCGTACAAATCCACATAATCGGACCGGTCACTCTTACCTGGGAACTCTTGGGGTGAGTGTTCACTTATAGGCGAGCATGTCTTCGCAATACATTATTTTTGACCCATTTACTTTGATTAGTCACTGTGTGTCGTTTGTTTGCTTTGTGATGCGAACAAATGACCACCATCTTTGCTTTTGTTGATTTTGTTTCATCTCATTCTCTTCATCCAATCATCTCACTCGTTTCCTTTCATGTTTTCCTCTTTTAGAATGCCTCCTCGATGCGAAAACCAGATAGCGACTGCCGAACTGGCAGAAATCATTGCGAAGCAAATGGCTGCTGCATTCCCAAACCTCTTTGCTCAATGGAACAAAGCCAACAACAACAACAACAATGCTCCATGCAATTTCAAGAATTTTAACTCGGCTAAACCACTCAAGTTTAGTGGTTCTGAGGGAGCAACTGGGCTTCTTCAATGGTTCGAGGGCATTGAGAATACTTTTCGTCACGTGCAGTGTCCTGACAATCGCAAGGTTGAGTTTTCTTCGAGTTTGTTTCAGAAGAGGGCTCTTACGTGGTGGAACGGGGTTATGAGAGATCGTGGTGCAGAAGTTGCACTAGCACAGACATGGGCTGAACTTAGGGCCCTTATGATGAGGGAGTTCTGTCCTCGTCATGAACAGCAAACTTTGGAGATAGAGTTTGATGACTTGAAACAAGACAGTGGTGAGCATCGGGCGTATACTGATAGGTTTGAGGAGTTGAGTCTGCTTTGCCCAACAATGGTTACCCCACTCGACAAGGCTATCGAAAGGTACATCGATGGTCTACCTGACTCAGTACAAGACATCATTACTGGTAGTAACCCTACCACACTCCGTCAGGCTATCGAGTTAGCAGCGACATTGACTGAGTCGCAGGTTCGAAAGGGAAGGCTGCACAAAAAGGGTGACAAGGGTAAGAAGCAGGCGTCTGACAAAGAGGATAGCAAGAAAGGTCAAAACAAGAAGGGAAAGGATTCTGGTTCCTCAAGGGGGTCAAGGAAGCGTAAGGCTTCCCAAAATTTTGTTGTCACTGCCCAAGCTAACCAGGCAGCTCCCAACCAACCCGTACAGCCTCCAGCGAAGAAACCTTATGCAGGAAATGCACTTTTGTGCAATAGATGCAACAGTCACCATCAGCCGCAATTTCCGTGCCGTTTCTGTACTAACTGTGGGAAGTCAGGTCATCTTGCTGGTTGTCACACCCCGACCACGTAAAGCAACAAGACGTGGCGGAAACTTCGGGGAGTGTTGTAACAGAATCATTGTTTCATAACCATGGAATAAATAAATTCTGTTTTTTTTAATAAATGAACTCATTGTTTTAATACAATCAAATAAGTACTACTATGATCTTCCAAGTTTTAAAGTCGCTAAGGCACGAGTCCATCCTAAATGTAGCATGTATCAACAATCATCTCAAGACAGCACCTGAAACATATGTAAAAATAGGTACGTCAGCATAAAAATGCCTGTGAGGTACATAGGTTTTGTGAATATAGGATTCATGACTTATAAGTTTAGAAAAAAAGGTTGTTTAACAAAAGTCAGTCATGATCCTTGTAAAATGTTTAGTTTTATAAATCATTTGAAAATTGATAAACAAAACAATGATATATATTTATAAAAGAATAATGTATGCTTAAGTGAATAACCATGTAAAATGGGTTTGTATTGAATGTATTGTTCGAAAAACAATATTTTGATAAAAAGGCTTATAGTATATGTGAAAATATACTTTGGATTTTAAGAGAATCGAATGAGTAATATATTAAAATATATTTCAGTTCCAATATCGTTGACCCAAGTGTACTAAATAACGCCACGGTATGTAATGCAATGAAAACACTTATATATAAGAAGTACCAGGGGCGTATCTACCATGTTTTCATCACATTACACCCGTCCCGTTATCTAAACACTAACCAAAACCCAATCGTTAGATAGATAGTACATTAAATATACCTTAGTTGTTTAAAATAATAGTTTGAAGTAGTATATTACAAGTATACTTCGGATTTATAAATAACATATTAAACTATGTTTTGGTTTCATAAATAACATATCAAAATATGCTTTGGATGTGATAAATAACATATTAAACAATGTTTTGGTTTTGTAAATAACATATCAAAATATGCTTTGGATGATTAACAAAATATATGTTGGTTTTGTACAATACCACACATGAGAGTATATCAAACTATACTTTTGGGAGTATATCAAAATATACTTTAAAAGTGTGATTTAAGAATTCATTCAGACCTAGTGCATCAAAATACACCTTTGAGACTATAGGGATACCACACAGGCAATCCCTATTTGGATGGAGAAACAAATTGGTTTCAGACATTCCATGACAAATGGAATGGGGTGTCTAATCCTATAGCGCTATATCATACTACCAATCGGTCTGGTGAACATAAAATAAGTACAATTCAACATTTTATTTTATGTTCTTTGAGAAATCAGTGTTTAAACCATAGATAGACATTTAGTTTGTCAAATGATAAGTAATAACATGTATAATCAATTATACTTTGAAATCATGAAAATAACAGATAGGTACACATGCTTCACCCCAAAACAGTTTGAAAACAGTAAAAGAGGGGACTATGTACTCACTTGAGATTGCTTAGAAGTCCTAGGATAACCACCAAGCAATGCTAGAGATCACGGAAATCAAACGGCACCTAATATAGGTAACTATGTTAATAAACCGGACCTATATCGGAGGATCGGATAGAATGAGGGCTCGTAAACCAAATGAGTGTGGAAGCTCATGTAATATGGTTTAACAAAGCCTACATACTACAATGAAACCTAACCTAAGTGCTTACGACCCATTACGACCCGTTTAGGTAGCTTATGCTACTTTAACGCGTCGTTCGCGTAAAATGCGTTCGGAATGCCTAACTAGTCCTATGATAAGTAAAATATGCCATAACATGTCTAATATTGTTACCAAATCAGTTTAGATACCAAAAGTTATGTTACATATGCTTAAAATGAATTTTGGCGTCAAAAGGGCATTTTGGTAATTTACCTAAGGCATATAAACTACCTATCATACAACTAACTAAACGTCGTGACCATAAGGTATAACCCGGAAGGTTATTCCCTATATACTATGGTCACCTAATGTGTTTGGTCGGATCCTAATGATCGACCAAATGGGTCGGGTTCGAAAGTATAAGCGATTGTTTAGATCGCTTACCTTACGACCCTATATAAGCACTAAACTAAAAGTGACGAGCTAAACATGTTAAAACATGCTTACCTAAGTTTAGAAAATAGGTTTGGTATCAAAACAAACGGTTTTGATACCTAAGAGTAGTTTGGTTACAAAATACGCAAGAATGTGCATTTTGGCCGAAACTACGACTCGTCACTGAGCCTAGATAACGTGGTAATCAGTAGGTATAGTCACTAGGGACTATAACCATCGTGATCACGCTCACATTATGAAGTTCAAACGAACTTCGCATTGACCATAAACTGGTCAACGCAGAATGTCAAACAAAGTTTGACTTTTAACGCTAAAAGTATAAAAAGAACGAAGGAACACTTACAAAGGGTCCCCGAAAGCTAAACTTGATCCAAGTAGCTCAATTATGGAGCAATGGCTTCAACTTAGAGCTTTTAGATCAGATTTTGTGGGTTTTGAGTTGTGATGGGTTGGGTATTTATAGTAAATGGACAACCGTTAGGACCGTTTATCGAATAACGTGCTTTGATCTTGTCCATACACTTGTTGCAACCTTATGGTAACTCAAAATGGCCCCTCATGAGCAGGAAACAACATGTGGAATTTGGTTTGGAGGGCATAACAGCTGTTAAAATAGCTTTTGCTGATCTGAAAGGGCCTCGCGTGACGCCTAGGGGGCTAGGGGTCACGCCTAGGTCCTTCTGATCAGCAAACAGTTTCCAAAGTTTCCATTTCAGTCCCCGTTGTGTATTAAGGCCATTTCTGACATGTTTAAGGCTCTTTAAGTCTACCTTAAGGCCCTCAAATGATGCCTAAACATTGTGGACATGAAACATGCTCAAAAATATCCCGGATGTTGGTTCGTTTGGTCGTACGATCGCGATGTTCGCTTAATTACGATGGAATGTGCATAAGCGCGAAAAATGATCCAAATTGCGCGACAAATGGATTTTTCTCATTCCAAACACTAAAATAAAATATTTTAGTGCTTACATAAATTTTTGGATGTCCGGATGTATTCAGAACGTAAGTTATGCGCGAAAATGCAAACTTGTGCACTTTTTGACTCTTTTAGTCCCTGAATGACCCAAAAGTTTATTTTAGCACTCCGAACCCCTCAAAGCCTATTTCTAAGCTATGTGAAGGATATTTATGGTATGTTTAACTTATGGTCATGTTCCAGAA
Source organism: Helianthus tuberosus (assembly GCA_030545235.1). Classification (NCBI taxonomy): domain Eukaryota; kingdom Viridiplantae; phylum Streptophyta; class Magnoliopsida; order Asterales; family Asteraceae; genus Helianthus; species Helianthus tuberosus. The sequence goes on along the minus strand of JARYGA010018380.1, from coordinate 36,797 downwards.
TGTCTGTTCTAGTACGAATCGTCCTACTTTCGCAGTTTGTCGAATTAAGTCCCTGTAAGCGATTAAACTTGTTTTTAGCATACCAAAGCCTTCAAAACTTATTTATAAGTTATGTAAAGGTTATTTAAGGTATGTTAAACCTTTTCCACTATTCCGGAGTGTTCGTTGCATTAAACTGGTTATATTTACGCATTGGTGCGCGTATAACCTTCCAGAAGGCGATTTAGAGCCCGAAATCGAACAAGAATTGATATGTGCAAATGATACACATGTTTATACAAACCCCAATTATGAAACACAATATTTCATCATTTTGGTATTTGTTTGATGGTTGAAGTGACACAGGTGTCACACTGGTGTTTGTCGTTTTGCTCAGAATCAGGCAGTTCAGAACCCGCCTCAACGAGTTGCTCAGCCTCCTGCTCAGCAACAAGGTCAAGCTGCACGACCTCATTTTCCTCCTGGTTCATGCTACAACTGTGGGGATCTGACCCACTACCGTAATCAGTGTCCAAGATTGGTGAATGCTAACCCAAATCAGAATCAGGCTCAGGCTCGAGGTCGAGTCTTCAACATGAATGCACAAGAGGCACAAGAAGACAATGAAGTGATGAACGGTACGTTCTTTATTAATAATCAGCCTGCATCTGTTCTTTTTGATTCAGGTGCCGATAAGAATTTTGTGTCATTATCCTTTGAGCCATTGCTTCGCATGTCTAGAACGAAACTAGGTAAACCTTTGACAGTAGAAGTTGCTAGTGGTGAACCCATTGTTCTTGATTCTGTTCTTCGCAACTGCCAGTTGAACCTTAACGACCATCTTTTTCCTATTGACCTCACACCTATGCAACTTGGAAGCTTCGACGTTATTGTGGGTATGGATTGGTTAGTCAAGCATCGCGCAGAGGTAGTTTGTTTTGAGAAGATTGTTCGTGTGCCACTTTCGACAGGCGAGATCCTACAGGTTTGTGGTGAGAAACCTGCTGGTGGTCTCAAACTCATGTCTTGTTTTAAAGCTCGGAAGTATCTGCGAAAGAACTATGTGGCCTTTTTGGCACACGTTGTAGTAGATAAGGGCAAAGGTAAATCTATTCAAGATATTCCTGTTGTTCGGGATTATTCTGAAGTATTCCCTGAAGAGTTACCTGGTCTACCTCCAACACGCCAAGTCAAGTTCCGAATTGATCTCGTACCTGGTGCAAATCCCATTGCCAGATCTCTATATCGTCTTGCACCGTCTGAGATGCAAGAGTTGGCTAAGCAGCTTCAGGAGCTCTCTGACAAAGGTTTTATCCGTCCTAGCTTTTCACCTTGGGGTGCTCCCGTTCTTTTTGTCAAAAAGAAGGATGGATCTTTTAGGATGTGTATCGATTATCGTGAGCTTAACAAGCTTACCATCAAGAATCGATTTCCCCTACCTCGCATTGATGATCTCTTTGATCAGTTGTAGGGCGCTTCTTATTTTTCAAAGATTGATCTGCGATCCGGATATCATCAACTTCGTGTGCATGAAGAAGACATTCCCAAGACAGCGTTTCGCACTCGTTATGGGCATTATGAGTTCACAGTCATGCCATTCGGTTTGACTAATGCTCCTGCTGTTTTCATGGACTTAATGAATAGGGTCTGCAAGCCTTATTTGATGACATCTTGATATACTCCAAGACGCGAGCTGATCACGAGCAACATCTTCGTCTTACTTTGGAACTCCTAAAGAAAGAGCAACTTTTCGCCAAATTCTCCAAGTGTGAATTCTGGCTTAAAGAAGTTCAATTTTTAGGACATATTGTCAACGAACAAGGTATTCATGTAGATCCCTCCAAGATCAGTGCGATTAAGGATTGGGATACGCCTACTACTCCTACTGAAGTTCGTTCTTTTCTTGGTCTGGCGGGTTATTACCGCCGCTTCATTGAGAACTTCTCAAAGATTGCAGTTCCTCTAACTGCTCTAACTCAGAAGAACAAGCCCTTTGATTGGGGATTCAAACAAGAGGAAGCTTTTCAAAACTTGAAGCAGAAGCTTTGTGACGCGCCTGTTCTGACTTTGCCTGAGGGCAATGATGATTTCGTCGTTTATTGCTATGCATCTAAATTGGGTCTTGGTGTGTTCTGATGCAAAGGAAAAAAGTCATAGCATATGCATCGAGGCAGTTGAAGATACATGAGAAAAACTACACCACTCATGATCTTGAGTTAGGTGCAGTTGTCTTCGCTCTTAAGATCTGTAGACACTATTTGTACGGTACAAAATATGTGGTTTTCACGGACCACAAAAGTCTTCAGCATATCTTCAATCAGAAAGAACTCAACATGAGGCAACGACGTTGGGTTGAGCTTCTAAACGACTATGACTGCGAAATTCGCTACCATCCTGGTAAGGCGAATGTCGTAGCCGATGCATTGAGTCGTAAGGAACGTACTAAGCTTCATTGTGTTCGTGTTCAATCTGATATTCAAGCTCGATCCGATATCCAAGCCCGCATTTCTCAGGCTCAACAATCTTGTGTTTCACAAGGTTTGATGGATAATGAATTTCCCTATCACATAACACCTGATCTGGAACTGAAGGGTAATGGATCGTATTACTTCATGGATTATTTGTGGGTCCCAAGCCAAGATAACCTTCGCACCTTGCTTATGGATGAAGCCCATAAGTCTCCTTATTCTGTTCATCCTGGCTCAGATAAGATGTATAAGGATCTTCGTATTCAGTATTGGTGGCCTGGTATGAAGAAAGACATTGCCTTATATGTATCAAAATGCCTTACTTGTCTTAAGGTTAAGGCTGAACATCAACGTTCTTCTGGTTTATTGGTGCAACCAGAGATCCCAGTTTGGAAATGGGAAAACATTACTATGGATCTTATTACTAAACTTCCGCGCAGAAAGAAAGGTCATGATGCCATCTGGGTAGTTGTTGATCGTCTTACTAAGTCAGCGCATTTCCTGCCAATCCGTGAGGATTTTTCTGCTGACAAACTTGCTAAAATCTATGTGGATGAAATTGTAGCTCGACATGGTGTTCCTTTGAACATCATTTCTGACAGAGATGCTCGCTTCACTTCTCATTTTTGGAGAACCATGCAATCTGCTATGGGGACCCAACTTAATCTAAGCACAGCTTATCATCCACAAACGGATGGTCAATCTGAAAGAACAATCCAGACTCTGGAGGATATGCTTAGAGCTTGTGTGATCGATTTTGGTGGTAGTTGGGATTCACATCTTCCGTTGATTGAATTCCCCTACAACAACAATTATCACTCCAGCATCAACATGGCTCCTTTCGAGGCTCTCTATGGTCGAAAATGTCGTTCACCAGTCTGCTGGAATGAGATCGGCGAGGCTCAGCTTACTGGACCTGCCCTCATTTTAGAGACAACAGATAAGGTTAAGAAAGTTCGTGATAACCTTCAGACAGCTAGAAACCGTCAAAAGAGTTACACGGACCAAGGACGCAAGCCCATGGAATTTCAAATCGGTGATCGAGTATTACTTAAGGTCTCACCTTGGAAAGGTGTGATCAGATTTGGAAAGAAAGGAAAACTTGCACCTAGATACGTTGGACCATTCAAGATCGTCGAAAGAATCGGTAAGGTAGCCTACAGACTTGAGTTACCTCCTGAACTTGGAAATGTTCATCCAACCATTCACGTTTCCAATCTCAAGAAGTGTTTAGCTGATGAGAACCTCCACATACCACTTGACGAAATTTGTGTTGATAAAACACTGAAATTTGTTGAGAAGCCAGTGGAAATCATGGAACGTGAAGTCAAGTGGCTCAAACGCAAGCGCATTCCTTTGGTCAAGGTTCGCTGGGAATCTAAACGTGGACCCGAGTTTACTTGGGAACGCGAAGATCAAATGAAGGCGAAATATCCGCATCTTTTTCCACGAGTTTCCTCTAAATAAATTTCGGGACGAAATTTCCACAAGTAGGGGAGACTGTAACATCTGTGTCTGAAATCATTGTTAACAATTTAGTTATCAATAAAACAAAGTTATTTGATCCCAATGTTTGTTTGGTTATGTTTTACATTTTTCATGTATTGACTTTTATTCAATTTCAAACTCTATATCGCTTTCTTGAGAGTTATACGCAAACTGGTGCGTAAACGTAATCAGTTTAATGCGAAAAATACTCCGGAACATCAACATATACTTAACATACCTTAAATAACCTTTACATAACTTAGAAATAAGTTTTGAAGGCTTTGGTATGGCAAAAACAAGTTAATCCGCCTACAGGGACTAAATTTGACAAAATACGAAAGTATGCCGATTTGCACTATAACAGACATTCCTAAACATGACCATAAGTTAAACATACCATAAATATCCTTTATATAGCTTATAAATAGGCTTTGAGGGGTTCGGTGTGCTAAAATAAACTTTTGGGTCATTCAGGGACTAAAAGCGTCAAAAAGTGCACAAGTTTGCACTTTCGCGCATAACTTACGTTCTGAATACATTCGGACATCCAAAAATTTATGTAAGCACTAAAATATTTTATTTTAGTGTTTGGCATAAGAAAAATCCATTCGTCACGCAATTTGGATCGTTTTTCGCGCTTATGCGCATTCCGTCGTAATTAACGGAACATCGCAACCGTACGGCCAAAGGAACCGACATCCTAGATGTTTTCAAGCATATTTCATGTTCCCTATGTCTTAACATCATTTCGGAGCTTGAAATTGGGGTTGACGGGTGTTAGAAGTGCCGTTACGCAACGAAACAAGGTGCAGGGACTGAAACTGACAATTCTGCATAGTTGCTGGCTTACGGACCGTAAGCCATCACCCTTACGGTCCGTAAGGGGTCTCCAGCACATCATAATGTTCTAAAACAGCTATTAACAGCTGTTAACCACTCCCAAATACTTTGCCACATGTTAATCTCTGATGGTGGGGGCCAATTTGGGTTCCATAACATTCCAACAAGTGCACGGATGAGATTCGATCACGGTTTTCGATAAACGATCCTAACGGTTGTCCATTTACTATAAATACCCACCAACATCACTTGCAAAACCCACTTGAAATCTGATTTTTCTCTAAGTTGGGGTGTTCTATCACTTCATACCTGAGAAATATTTGGAAATCAAAGCTTTCGGGGACCCTTTGTAAGTGTTCCTTCGTTCTTTTTATTCTTTTAGCGTTAAAAGTCAAACTTTGTTTGACTTTCTGCGTTGACCAGTTTATGGTCAACGCGAAGTTCGTTTGAACTTCATAACGTGAGCGTAATCACGATGGTTATAGTCCCTAGTGACTATACCTACTGATTACCACGTTATCTAGACTCAGTGACGAGTCGTAGTTTCGGCCAAAATGCGTGTTATTGCGTATTTTGTAACCAAACTACTTATAGGTATCAAAACCGTTTGTTTTGATACCAAACCTATTTTCTAAACTTAGGTAAGCATGTTTTAACATGCTTAGCTCGTCACTTTTAGTTTAGTGCTTATATAGGGTCGTAAGGTAAGCGATCTAAACAATCGCTTATACTTTTGAACCCGACCCTTTTGGTCGATCATTAGGATCCGACCAAACATATTAGGTGACCATAGTTGTATAGGGAATAACCTTCCGAGGTTATACCTTATGGTCACATCGTTTGATTAGTAGTATGATAGGTAGTATATATGCCTAAGGTAAATTACCAAAATGCCCTTTGAACGCCAAAATTTATTTTAAGCATATGTAACATAAATTTTGGTATCTAAACTGATTTGGTAACAATATTAGACATGTTAAGGCATATTTTACTTATCATAGGGCTAGTTAGGCGTTCCGAACGCGTTTTAACTCGAACGATGCGTTAAAGTAGCATAAGCTACCTAAACGGGTCGTAATGGGTCGTAAGCACTTAGGTTAGGTTTCATTTTAGTATGTGGGCTTTGTTAAACCATATTACATGAGTTCCCATACTCATTTGGTTTACAAACCCTCATTCTATCCAATCCTCCGATTTAGGTCCGGTATATTAACATAGTTACCTATATTAGGTGCCGTTTGATATACGTGATCTCTAGAATTGTTTGGTTCTTATTCAAGGACTACTAAGTAATCTCAAGTGAGTACATAGACCCCTCTTTTACTATTTTCAAACTGTTTTGGGGTGAAACACATGTGCCTACTTGTTACTTTCATGCTTTCATGTTTTCACATCATATACTTGCTATGTTCATTAGTACATTTATAGTACATGATTTACATTACATCGTTTTGCTATGTATGTCCATTGTGTGCATACTTAGTACATCTTTTACATTACATTTCATGCTATGTATGTCCATTGTGTGCATACTTAGTACATCTTTTACATTACATTTCATGCTATGTATGGCCATTGTGTGCATACTTAGTACATTGTTTTACATTACATTTCACGCTATGAATGTTCATTTGATTACATACTTAGTGCATTGTTTTCACATGCTTACATTTTAGTATGACATTTGGTTTGTTCAAATGGGACAATATACATTCATTAACATTGATCACGCCATTCGTTAGTAGGTAGTGGTACCATAGGACTTGACAACTCCCATTCCTGAACCCTAGGTTTGTTTAGGTGGAAGGAATTACCGAATTCAATAAACTTAACACAGATAGACCTTTAATTTGTTTAAAGGTCTATCACCACAGTCACAAGGCTTGGATGTATGCATTTTCACAATACCGCATAGATGTTTGTATCAGTATAGCATGCATTTGTTCCACAAAACATAACTTTGACTTAAACTATGTTTAATTCAATACCCTGTTTTTGTTCATTTTACCTATGGTTTAGTTGATATATTTCACATGCCATACATGATATTTTTGGATACACATTATATGATTTACATTAAACATAAACATTTTGACATTGATATACACATTTGGTGATTTACATTAGACATGGACATTTTGATATGGTTTACACAATAACACTTGACAATTGATTTATACATGAACAATTTACATTGGTGGTTGGTTTGGGTAAATAGTTTGAGTAACGAGGCGTGTGTAATATGATACAAGCATGGTGGATACGCCGCTGGTACTTCCTATATATAAGTGTTTGTATAATATTACATATCGTAGCATTATTTAAATCATTTCAGTATAGACATATTACATTTTACACAAATAACATATTTTTCAAGACATTGTTTTATACAACTCATTTTACTGGGATTTTTCATTAACCATACACCTTTCTTTTATGTAATCGGATTTCTTATCGAGTTTTCATATGATTTATAAAAGAAAACACTTAACAAGATTCATGACTAATTTTTATTAAACCTTTCTTCTAAAAACCCAAGTCATGAATCCTATTTTCACAAAACCTATGTATCTCACAGGCATTTTTATACCGACGTACCTATTTTCACATGTGTTTTCAGGAGCTGTTGCTTAGGATGATGATCGGGACACTAGGGCGGACCTGTGCCTTAGAGACTTAAAATAAAGATAGAACTAGCTTAATTATGTTCTAAACTCTTTATTTCCTGTTTTGAGACAATGTAACACTCTTGTTTGATAAATAAAATGTAACTTTAATTTCCATGGTTGTGAAACAATAATTCTGTTACAACACTCCCCGACGTTTCCGCCACGATTTGATGTTTTACGTGGTCGGAGTGTGACAAGAAGAGAGCGCTTACCTGGTGGAATGGTATTATGCACGACAGGGGTGCCGAAGTGGCGTTGGCACAAACATGGGAAGAGTTTCGGGCTCTCATGATGAAGGAGTTTTGTCCCCATCACGAAACTCGGGCTTTGGAGCGAGAGTTTGACGATTTAAAGCAAGATGGAGCTGAACACCATGCGTATACGAATCGTTTTGAGGAACTTAGTCTATTGTGTCCCACCATGGTTACCCCTCTGGAGAAAGCAATCGAGAGATATATCGATGGGTTACCCGATTCTATTCTGGAGATTGTGACCGGTGTTAATCCTACTACCCTTCGTCAAGCAATCGAGTTGTCTGCTACCCTGACTGAGACTCAAGTCAGGAAGGGTAAACTCACCCGCAAGGGTGATAAAAAGAAGGCGACTGATTCAGGGAAGGACAAGAAAAAGGGTATGGGTAAGGAAGGAGAGACGTCGAAGAAATCGAGGAAGCGAAAGGGTGCCCAGAATTTTGCTGTTACATCACAGACTGCTCAGAACCCGCAGAACCCACCGGCTCAGCCACCTGCAAAGAAAGCGTATGCTGGTACCGCACCTCATTGTGCTCGTTGCAACGGTCATCACGTTGCACAACAAGCTTGCAGGCAATGTACGACGTGTGGTAAACTTGGGCATTTGGCCAATGTTTGTCGTTTGGGACAGAATCAGGTTGCTCAGGTTCCAGCTCTGGGTCAGGGGAATGCTGTGAGATGCCCACCGGGTTCATGTTTTAATTGTGGAGAGTATGGTCACTTCCGCAACAACTGCCCGAGACTGGTGAATGCAAACACGAATGCTAACGCGAACCCGAATGCGAACGTCAACGTCAATGTGAATCCCGCTCGTGGGCGAGCGTACAATTTGAATGCAAACGCAGCGAGGGCTGACAACGAGGTTGTCAATGGTACGTTTCTTGTTAACAATCAACCTGCATCTATTCTTTTTGATTCTGGTGCCGATAGAAGTTTTGTTTCATTAACATTTGAGCCTTTGCTTGCGATACCTAGAACTAAACTGAGGAAACCCTTATCTGTTGAAGTTGACACTGGTAAACCTCTTGTTCTTGATTCTATTATTCGTGATTGTCAGTTAAACCTCGATAACCATCTTTTTCCTATTGACCTCACACCGATGCAACTTGGGAGTTTTGATATTATCGTTGGAATGGATTGGTTAACCAAACACCACGCTGAGGAAGTTTGTTTCAATAAGATTATTCGTATTCCTTTGTCTTCTGGCGATGTTCTGGAGATTCGTGGCGAAAAACCACCAGGTGGTTTGAAGCTTATGTCATGTATGGAAGCCCAAAGTTATTTGCGAAAAGGATATGTTGCTTTTCTGGCACATGTCATCGAGGAGAAAGACAAGAGCAAGAGTATTCAGGATATTCCGATTGTGCGGGATTATCCAGAAGTGTTTCCTGATGAACTGCCTAGTTTGCCTCCAGTTCGTCAAGTCGAGTTTCATATTTACCTTTTACCCAATGCCAACCCGATTGCAAAAGCACCTTATCGTCTTGCACCATCGGAGATGCAAGAGTTATCGAAACAGCTTCAAGAGTTATCTGATAAAGGATTCATACGGCCGAGCTTTTCACCTTGGGGAGCTCCTGTCCTCTTCGTGAAAAAGAAAGATGGATCTTTTCGAAGGTGTATTGATTATCGTGAGCTTAATAAGCTTACCATCAATAATCGATATCCCCTACCTCGAATTGATGATCTCTTCGACCAGCTGCAGGGTGCTTCATGCTTTTCCAAGATCGATCTGCGTTCTGGGTATCATCAACTTCGTGTTCTCAAAGAAGATATTCCCAAAACTGCTTTCCGCACAAGATATGGGCATTACGAGTTCACTGTCATGCCTTTTGGTTTGACAAATGCTCTAGCTATCTTTATGGACTTAATGAATAGGGTCTGCAAACCTTATTTGGACAAGTTCATTATTGTGTTCATCGACGATATTCTCATTTATTCAAAATCTCAAGCCGAGCACGAGCAACACCTTCGCTTAACATTGGAACTCCTAAAGAAGGAAAAACTTTTTGCTAAATTCTCCAAGTGTGAATTCTAGCTTAAAGAAGTTCAATTCTTGGGTCATATAGTCAATGAGCAGGGTATTCATGTGGATCCATCCAAGATTGCTGCTATTAAGGACTGGAATACATCGACGACACCTACAGAGATTCGATCTTTTCTTGGTCTTGCTGGTTATTATCATCGATTTATTTCTAATTTCTCGAAGATTGCGGTTCCACTCACTGCTTTGACTCAAAAGGATAAGCCTTTTGAGTGGGGTCCCAAGCAAGAAGAAGCGTTCCAAACGCTGAAGCAGAAGTTATGTGATGCTCCTGTTCTATCTCTGCCCGAGGGAAGAGATGATTTCGTTCTCCATTGTGATGCGTCCAACTTAGGCCTTGGTTGCGTCCTTATGCAACGAGGTAAGGTTATTGCATATGCATCTAGACAGCTAAAGGTTCACGAGAAGAACTACACAACTCATGATCTTGAGCTAGGAGCTGTGGTTTTCGCGCTTAAAATCTGGAGACACTACCTCTATGGAACGAAGTGTGTGGTTTTCACAGACCACAAAAGTCTCCAGCATATTCTTAATCAGAAAGAGCTGAACATGAGGCAACGACGTTGGGTTGAACTCTTAAACGATTATGACTGCGAGATTCGCTACCACCCTGGTAAGGCGAATGTTGTAGCCGATGCGCTTAGTCGAAAGGAGCGAGTCAAGCTTCATTATGTTCAAACTCTATCTGATTTTCAATCTCGTGTCCTTCAAGCTCAACAATTTTGTGTTTCACAAAATTTGATAGGTAATGAATTACCACGTCAGCTTGAGCTTAAACTCGAAGCGAAGGATGATGGTTTACTCTATTTCATGGATCGTTTGTGGATTTCGAAACAAGATGATCTTCGCACTTTAGTGATGGAGGAATCACATAAGTCTCGATATTCTGTCCATCCTGGTGCTGATAAAATGTACAAGGATCTTCGTACTAAGGTCTGGTGGCCTGGTATGAAGAAGGATGTTGCCTTGTATGTATCGAAATGCCTAACTTGTCTCAAAGTCAAGGCCGAACATCAACGACCTTCTGGCTTGCTTGTACAACCAGAGATACCGGTTTGGTAGTGGGAGAACATTGCGATGGATCTCATCACTAAGTTACCGCGTACGTCTAAAGGTCACGATGCTATCTGGGTTATTATCGATCGATTAACGAAATCTGCTCACTTCTTACCAATCCGTGAGGATTTCTCTGCTGAAAAGCTTGCCAAGATCTATGTAGACGAGATTGTATCATGACATGGTGTTCCTTTAGATATCATCTCTGATCGTGATGCTCGATTTTCATCTCATTTTTGGAAGGCCATGCAATCTGCTTTGGGAACCCAACTGAATCTAAGCACTGCTTATCATCCCCAAACAGATGGCCAATCTGAGAGAACTATTCAAACTTTGGAGGATATGCTTAGAGCATGTGTGATAGACTTTGGTGGTAATTGGGATTCTCATCTGCCGCTGATCGAGTTCTCTTACAACAATAGTTATCATACTAGCATCAATATGGCACCATTTGAAGCTCTCTACGGTCGAAAATGTCGTTCACCTGTCTGTTGGAACGAGACCGGTGAAGCTCAGCTTAATGGACCTAAGCTCGTTCTGGAAACAACAGACAAAATCAAGAAAATCCGCGATAATCTTGTGACAGCTCGAAACCGTCAAAAGAGATATGCGGATTTGGGACGCAAGCCCTTAGAATTTCAAGTCGAAGATCGTGTCCAACTCAAGGTTTCATCTTGGAAGGGAGTCGTGAGATTTGGATAGAAAAGAAAACTTGCACCTCGATATGTGGGACCATTTAAGATTGTGGAAAGAATTGGAAAGGTTGCCTATCGACTAGAGCTACCTCCAGAGCTTGGAAATATTCACCCGACTTTTCACGTGTCCAATTTGCGAAAATGTTTAGCTGACGCTGATCTACACATTCCTCTCGACGAGATCCAAATCGATGAAACAATGCACTTTGTCGAGAAAACCGTGGAGATCGTGGACCGTGCTTACAAACAGTTGAAGAACAAACGAATTCATTGGTCAAAATTCGCTGGGAATCCAAACGTGGCCCAGAGTTTACTTGGGAGCGTGAGGACCAGATGAAGACGAAATATCCGCATTTGTTTTCACAAGCTTCCTCTAGTTGAAATTTCGGGACGAAATTTCCTGAAGTAGGGGAGACTGTGACAACTGTGTTCTGTAATCGATGTACGATGTAAAACAATGATGATTATTAATAAAACAATGTGATTTGGTGTTATTATATGTGTTTTGGTTTTTCTTTGTGTGTATTTGTGTTTGGTGATTTTACAATTCGATTCGATTCCGATTGCAAGCTTTAAATCGCGTTCTGGAAGGTTATACGCAAACTGGTGCGTAAACGCAGTCAGTATAACGCGACAAAGACTCCGGAATAGTGACATAGGCTTAACATACCTTAAATAACCTCCACATAACTTAGAAATAAGTTTTGGATGGTTTGGTGTGTCGAAAACAAGTTTGTTCGATCGCAGGGACTATTTGTGTCAAACTGCGAAACTATGCCGATTTGTATAGTAATGAACAATCCGGAACTTGATCATAAGTTAAATATACCCTAAATAACCTTTACATAGCTTAGAAATAGGCTTTTAGGGGTTCGGTGTGCTAAAATAAACTTTATGCTCATTCAGGGACTAAAAGCGTCAAAAAGTGCATAAGTTTGCATTTTCGCGCATAACTTACGTTCTGAATACATCTGGACCTCCAAAAATTTATGTAAGCAATAAAATATTTTATTTTAGTGTTTGGCATAAGAAAATTCCATTCGTCGCTTAATTTGGATCGTTTTTGCGTTCGTTACAACTTCCGTCGTAATTAACCGAACAACGCAATCGTACGACCAAACGAACCAATATCCGGCATATTTTTGAACATGTTTCACGTTCCCTATGCTTTAACATCCTTGTGAAGCTTAAAAATGGGCCTGACGGGTGTTAGAAGTACCAAAACATGACCATACGTGCACAGGGACCAAAACTTAAATTGCTGGTCTGCAGAGTCCTTACGGGCCGTAAGAGGAGGACCATACGGTCCGTAAGCATGTACCAGATCAGCAGAAGCTTCCTTCCAGCCTGTTTCCAGCTGTTAAGCACTCAAAACCCAATTCCACATGTTAGTTCCTGAGAATGGGGGGCCATATGATGTACCATGGTATGTTAAACAAGTGCAGGGATAAGATTGAATCACGGTTTTCGAGGAACGATCTTAACGGTTCAAGGAAATCTATAAATACCCCTCACCCCCCATTGCAAAACCCACTTGATTTCTGAAATTTTCTCTAAGTTGATGTGTTTGAAACACTTCATACCTGAGAAATACTTGGAAATCAAACTTGTGGGGACCTTCTGTAAGTGTTCTTTCGTTCTTTTCATTCGTTTTAGCGTTAAAGTCAAACTGCGTTTGACTTTCTGCATTGACCAGTTTATGGTCAACGCGAAGTTCGTTTGAACTTCATAACGTGAGCATAATCACGATGGTTATAGTCCCTAGTGACTATACCTACTGATTACCACGTTATCTAGGATCAGTGACGAGTCGTAGTTTCGGCCAAAATACGTATTCTTGCGTATTTTGTAACCAAACTACTCTTAGGTATCAAAACCATTTGTTTTGATACCAAACTTGTTTTCTAACTTATTTAACCATGTTTTAACATGCTTAGCTCGTCACTTTTAGTTTTGTGCTTGTCTAGGGTCGTAAAGGTAAGCGATCTAAACAATCGCTTATACTTTCGAACCCGACCCGTTTGGTCGATCATTAGGATCCGACCAAACACATTAGGTGACCATAGTATATAGGGAATAACCTTCCAAGGTTATACCTTATGGTCGCTTAGTTTAGATAGTTGTATGATAAGTAGTTTATATGCCTTAAGTAAATGACCAAAATGCCCTTTTCATGCATAATTGGTAATTAAGCATATGTAACCTAAAATTTTGTCACATAACTAATTATACATCATGATTAAACTTGTATAGGCATATAATACTTGTCATAGGACTAGTTAGACGTCTCGAACGCGCATTTGCACGAACAACGCGTTAAAGTAGCATAAGCTACCTTAATGGGTCGCGATGGGTCGAAAGCACTTAAGTTAGGCTTCATTTAGGATGTAGGCCTCTTTAAACCATATCACATGAGTTCCAACACTCATTTGGTTTACAAGATCTCATTCTGTCCGATCTTCCGATTTAGGCGTCTATTATTTACTAGTGATTCAATTACTAGGTGCTGCTTGATTTCTCTGGTTTACTCGAGTTTGTTGAAGTACTATTGATTGAAGATACCTTGCACTACATGAGAGTACATAGTTCCCCTATTTTACTGTTTTCAATTGTTTTGGGGTGATTCATATGTACAAAATGTTTTCAAGGTTTAAACGATGATTTCTAAAACGAATAGAACGATTTATACTAAACAAATAACGATTTCGACAATGTGAACGAACTTGTTGGTTGTAGTTACATAACGAACGACATTCATTAGCATTGATCAAGCCGACCAGTATTAGGTTATGGTACCATAAGATATGACAAATCCCGTTATTGCACTATACCCATGGTTATGTGTGGGTGTTGTGGGTAACGACTGAATCTGATGATTGTTAACTTACCCTTTGGAGGTTTGTTAATGCAAGAACGAGTTGAACGATGAACGAGTCACAAAGGTTTGAATGTTATTAACGAGACGACCATATATAAGTTTTCACAATTAAAACGAGGATGATTTAAATGATTTAAATGAGTAAACGATTTGGAAACGATGTTAAACGATTTGGGTAAACGATTGGTTTTGGTTAGTGTTTAGATAACGAGACGGGTGTAATGTAGTGAAAACATGGTAGATACGCCGCTGGTACTTCTTATATATAAGTGTTTTCAACATATTACATACCGTGGCATTATTTAGTTCACTTGGGTAAACGATATTGAAACGATATCAGTCAACGATGTTTTCAAAATAATATACGAGTTTTATTAACGAGTTTATACGAGATGTTTTACAAGATGGTCTTCTAAAACAAAAAGATTTTGGGTTAAGAATCATGGCTACGAAATTTCATAAATTATAACCATCTTGATTTGGGTTGGTTAATCATGTTGCAATATTATACACTTTTAAAAAAACAAGGTTTTCGAGATTTTGCAATATATGTAAACAAGCCATGATTCCGATACTCTTATAAAACCTATGTACTCGCCAGCATTTCTTTGCTGACTTTGTTTTTACATATGTTTCAGGTATTGTTGCTTGATTGATGTTCTAGGATGTATGCGTCACATAGGATCTGGACGAGGCCTTAGTGACATAATATCTATGATAGACGATATAAAACTTGTTTGTTATGTGTTAAAACAATGTTAATGTTTAATATTATCATTAAAACAAAACACTTTTGTATCCATGGTTATGAAACGATAATTCTGTTACAACACTCCCTGACATTTCCGCCACGCTTTGTTGTTTTACGTGGTCGGGGTGTGACACAAACGAGCCGACATCCAAGATGTTTGAGCATATTTTAGGTTCCCTATACTTTAAATTTATTTTAGAGCCTTGAAATGGGGTTAACGGGGCTTAAAAGTGCCAAAAATCAAGTTTTTCAAGTGCAGGGACCTTTTTTGAAATTTCTGGCAGATACATTGAACTTGGTCCATTTTTGAGGTTTTGGTGGTTTTAACCCATGGTTTTGCACCCTATGGGCTGGTATTTGATGGTTTTACATGTTCCCATGGTATTCTAAAACCTTGGGCCCAAGTGTAAGGTCATGATTCAAGCACGGTTTACGAGGAACGATTCTAACGGTTTACCGAAATCTATATAAACCCAACACCTTCATTCTCATTCCTCACAATCTGATTAAAATAGCTCTAAGTTGGGATTTAACACTTCATACATGAGCAATTTGAATCAAGATCTTCCTAGCTTGTACCCTTTGTAAGCTTCTTTCATTCTTTTATGCGTTTTTAAGCGGGAAAGTCAAACAGTGTTTGAGTTTCTGCTTTGACCAGTCAATGGTCAACACGAAGTTCGTTTGAACTTCATAACGTGAGCGTAATCACGATGGTTATAGTCTCTTGTGACTATACCTACTGATTACCACGTTATTTAGGCTTAGTGACGAGTCATAGTTTCGGTCAAAATGCGCGTTTATGCGTATTTTGCAACCAAACTATTTTTGGGTATCAAGACCCTTGTCTTGATATCAAACTTGTTTTCTAACTTCGTTAAACATGTTTAACTCGTCACTTTAGGTTTAGTGCTTATGTAGGGTCGTAAGATAAGCGGTCTAAACAACCGCTTAGACTTTCGAACTAGACCCGTTTGGTCGATCATTAGGATCCGACCAAACACAATAGGTAACCATAGTTGTATAGGGAATAACCTTCCGAGGTTATACCTTATGGTCACTTCATTTAGTTATTTGTATGATAGGTAGTTTATATGCCTTAGGTAAATGACCAAAATACCCCTACGGGGCTTAATTTGAGTTTAAATTCGTTTTGGGCATATTGGAAGGTACCCTACTGATATCACAACATATTTAAGGCATATTAACTTAGGAAACCTGTTCATGACTCATTTGGTTACCCGTTATGCATTTATCGCATTCGGTACGGGTTATGTAACTAGTTTGCATAAATTAACCGAAACGGGTCAAACCTTATCATTTTTACTTCAAAATCCAGAATGTGTTTAGTTTACCCATATTATACAAGTCTTCAAACTTGTTGGGTCTAAACCACACTCTAATATGGTCTTCGCTTAATCTTTCGTTTGAACCGTATACCTTTCTTTAAAACTAACCGGTCTAAGTTTAACTTAAGTAAGACCCGTTAGGAATCTAATAGGTTATTTAAAACCTTCGTTCCAGATTTAGGAGACCAGTAAAAGATACTTGCACTTACTGATTTGTACGGCTGGGATAAATTTATATAATTTGCTCAGGTAAATACTTTTAACTTATTTTCCCTTATACGGGCTTGGGGTACGTATATAAAATACCGCTTGGTCGGGCATTGAATTGTTAATCATATGAAGGTTAATTTATTGAGATGACCCGTTTAATCTGTTTTGTTTGTTTAAAGCCTTTGGGGGGTTAATGACCATGTCCCGGATATACTTGGCATCATTCATTGAAATGGCCACGACCTAAGCACGGGGTGTAGGCATACAGCTACCGGTGCGTATATAAAAAGATATAACTGCCTGTTCGAGAATAACTCGCCACGGGATTATATTATGTGGTGTGTCAATTAATCTTTAACCTGGTTTTCAGCCCAGGCTACTGAACGTATAACAAACACGTAATTCTTTAACAAGTTTATTTTTAAATAATTATCCCAAGTTATAAAAGATATTTTGTGTCTTGTGCATTCAAATCAATTTTTTTTAAACATTTTCAAAATGAGTTGGTTAATTGTATTTACCAGTAAAAACTGATGTATTTTCCAAAATGGTTAAGTGCATGTACTAATCGGAATAGGCTAGCTACTCCTAGCATCAATAAAGAGTCTTGCAAGCTTAGATGTTTATAAATCTGCTGAACAGTGTTTCTTTTAACTTTGATCCGCCTGTGGATCCTTTACAACCGTTTTTGTAATAAATGATATTACTTCCATTCGGTTTGTAATGTTTATATCTTTCGACTTCCGCTGTGTATATAATCTGTGATAAATTGTCTATGATGATGTCAACTACGTCACGATACTCCCCACCGGGCCCACCGGTAATACGTGGAAATATCAGGGTGTGACAGGTTGGTATCAGAGCCAACGTTTGAGTGAATTAAACACTAGCCCTTAGTGTTTAATCTCAAATGACATAGTAGCACATTCCTTAGATCTTCTGAGTCTAGACTAAACATAGGAATGCTCTTATCCCTATTAAGTAAACATTGCTTTCGATTTTATGTATTTTGAATATATCGCCAGGCAAGGAAGCTGTCAATGGAAAGTCTCCACATCCGAAGCCTAGAAAGGCCAAGCTTCGTACCACGGCTAGGATAAGCATACAACCAGTTGGAGGAAAGACCTTTATGAATCTATTCCCAAAAACCAAACTTGTTTAAACCCTTATCCAGACTACGAAGTCCATACCAGAAGGTCCCTGAGGCTCCCATATTGAAGATGATACATTTGGGTGTCACTAAACCCTATTTCTTACCTCCGAGTTTTCAAATTTCAAACTTAGACTATACTAGTCAAAACCTAATCTGTAATCCATGTCATTCCTTTAATCATTGAATCCTTGGATTCTACTTCTGCAATGGGTCCTGATTTGAAATATTATTTATTCACTAAAATCTTCAGAGTCGCTACTGCGTACGACAAATAAAGATGAAGAAACAATCAGAATAAGGGAAAGAAGACATTAGAAGACCCACCTTCCATCATACTTCTTTTCATTTAAGTCCCTGTTTGGGCATTTAATTATTGTAGTTCTTCGTGGACATATTAATTAATCAAAGTCCTTATAGACTTACCTCTGTTGATAAGACCCCATAAATATATACGTCTACCTATTGAAAATCCCTTTGAGGATATTATCTTTTAATAATAGTCCCTTCGAGGACATTATACTTCAAATAGTCTTTTCATGGACATTATACCCTATTATATTCCATACGTGGACACGAGATTTCATTATAGTCCCTTAGTGGACATGATATTTCATCGCAACCTTTGTAGACCTGATATTTTATTATAGTCCTTTCATGGACAAACTATTTTAATATAGTCCGTATACGGACATATGATATTTTTATAGTCCCTATCCGGACTTATAATTTCCTTTTAAGTCCTCTATGGACAAGTATGATATTAAAAGTCCTGTTTGAGGCACTATGGTCAAATTTCCTAATGATTTATTGGGAGAAAAAAAAATTATATAGGTACTCATATCGTCCTTTATCAATCATTAGTATGAATTTTATTCGAACCTTATCGATCTGCTATTCAAAAGATCTTCTTAATGGTTTACCCCTGCCAAGTGGCAAGTCCACATAAATTGGCCAAAACCTTCGGTAGTAAAGGATGATCATTCCTTCTACCATGATAGTTAAGGGTGATACCCCTTCTATCCAGAGGTGGTGAACTATGTTCAAGCCTCCAAACCTATATGATCAATGCGATCATGGTAATATTGTGTAACCATTAAGACAAATTAATCTTTGTTAACATCTGAGAACGTGTTAACACTCCTGGCAGTGTGACTTGAGAAACCACACCAGCCGTCAAGGTAATTGGACTGCGTCCAAGCCTTAAAGCCTATATGATCGAATTTGATCATGGCAAGTATCATCAATGAGATGATCAAAATATAAACATCCATTTGTGATGAAGTGCCTACGGGCTAAACTTGTTGTCCAATAAGACAACACGACAGTTGTGGTCTACGACTCCCTGTCTAAAAATATTGGACTAGGTCCAAACATAATAGTGTATATGATCAATGCGATCATGAATAATATCATCTAATATGATGATCATGTTATTTAACATCCCTTAGTGATGTTTTGCCTACGGGCTATAATATATTGTCCATTAGTGACATTGACATTGTGATCCTTATGATCCCCTGTTCAAGGTAGTGAGCTATGCTCAAGCCTAATAGTCTATATGATCAATGAGATCATGACTAAAAATCATCAATATGATGATTAAATTTAACACCCTTAATAATGTTTTGCCTACGGGCTATATTATATTGTCCAATCGTGACAAGGCAATTGTAAATTTTTTTAATTCCTTGCCCAGGGGGGGGGGTGAGCTATGCTCAAATCCCATAGTCTATATGATCAATGTGATCCTGACTAGTATCATCAGTATGATGATCATAATATTAACATACCTAGTGATGAAATGCCTACGGGCTATACTTTATTCTGTTAGAGATAAGGCAATGTTAGTGGTGGTCTTTATAATCCCCTGTTCAAAGTGGTGGGTTATACCCAACCCTAACAGTCCATATGATCATGACTAATATCATCTGATACGATGATCATATTATTTTATAAGATATTTGAAGTACAGTCTTAGGTCTTCCTATCTTTTTTTTAGGTAAAGGGTTACCCCGGTGAATTTTATACCAACTAATAAAACAAGTGAGAAGCAGAATTACTCCTCAGTTCTTCCGTACGACAGGCCATACGGAAGTAACAACTCGCACCAAACACGAGAAAACAAGAAACAAACACCCAACACACAGTATGACCCACTAAACTAGACGACCATTACAAAAAATTAACCACAATCATCATCCGTTACCAGCAAACCACGGGGGAGCATCCATTGTTGCAACAGCTCATCTGAATAATTAGTAATCTTGATCCGCATTGTTTGAAGCTTCAATAGAACCGTGCTTAGAATTACCTCCACTAGCTGATCACGAGTCCTCTTTCTAGTAGAAAACAAGCGTTTATTTCTTTCATCCGAAACAAAGTAAGCTGAAGCACTAACCACCAGCTTAGCAATGATGTTCTTAGCCAATTTAGAATCCGCTATCCCCAATAAATACTCCAATATGTCATTCCAGTTATGTTGAATTGCCGCCATACCTGCTCTATCTCTGACACCCTCCCAGACGCTAGATGCATAGGTACACTCAAAGAACAAGTGTTCGTGTGAGTCCGGCCCAATAGTACATAACGAGCAACACATAAGATTGAAATTCGCGTTACCCGTTGAGTTCCATCGGCTCATGATATCTTGTGTCTTCAGTTTCCTATTAACAATCAACCACATAAGAAATGCATGTCTAGGAATAGCTTGAGGAAACCACACAACATTTGCCCAAGGAACATCATCTCGACCCGTCTGAATATCCTCCCAAGCCGTAGATGTAGCAAAAACTGTATCGATCCCTTGTCGAGTTCTCCAGGTAACCTGGTCCTTACGGGTCGGATCCAGCACAACGTCTTGAACATTTTGCATCACAGGAAACCGATCAACCCATTCTTGAGGCCACACCCATTTCCCATCCACAAGAACGTCCGCCAACTTAGAATTCAGACTAAATCCCGCATTAGCGATCATTCTAGGAGTTATAAAAGCTATAAGCAGACATATTTCGTTCCACTTATCAAACCATATCATCGTATCCATACCATCACCCAATTTCACCCATATGTAGTCACGAATACTCGTCCTAAGCTGAATCAATTTCCTCCAGGTCCAAGTAACATTGCTCTTTAACGGAACATCCCAAAAACTACGGTCATGAATACGGTATGAATGCATCCACTTAACCCTTAGAGATTCTCTATTAGTCATTAAGCTCCAAATATGAGAAACCATTAAGGCGGTATTCATATCCTGCACTCTTCTAATACCCAATCCACCCTCTCGTTTTGGAAGACACACAGTCTTCCATTTCACCTTCGCTTTGCCTTTAATCTTATTACCCTGAGACCATAAAAAGCTTATCATCTTCTCCTCCAATTCACTAATAATTCTTTTATGCATTATAAAAACCGATGCCCAATAAATGTGCATCGACGCCAGGACCGAACGGATAAGCTGTAGTCTACCAGCAAAAGACAACGATTTGGTCTTCTAATCCATAATCCTGTTTTCCATATGCTCTACTAGTCTCTTACAATCTTTGTACTTCAACCGAGTAGAAATGAGAGGAACCCCCAAGTAACAAACTGGCAGAGCCCCCTCCTCAAAAGGCATAATACTAAGGATTCTTGTTTTTGCATGATCCTTCACATTACCAAAGAACATTGTACTTTTCATCATACTCGGGACAAGACCCGACATATTCGTAAACATATTGATAGCCGTCATAATAACACCAGCCGATTTGTGATCACCTCTAGCAAAAATTAATAGATCATCCGTGAAACACAAGTTGATAATTCTTTCCTTTTCACATTTATTATGGAATCTAAAGTCATTAGATATAGAAACCTGCTTGTTCAATATTAACGTTAGAACTTCCATTACCAACGTGAAGAGATAAGGAGACATAGGGTCCCCTTGGCGCAACCCACGTTTCCCTTTAAAATAACCACAAAGATTCCTGTTAATCGCTAACAAAAACGACGTAGAAGTAACACACGCCATAATCCACTTAATCATTTTCTGATGAAAACCGAAACCCCTCAATGCACTCTCCAAAAAACTCCATTCCACCGTATCATACGCTTTCTGGATGTCAATCTTGAAAGCACATCTAGGAGGACCAGTATTACGATGATAGTTATGCATAAGCTCTTGCGTTAAAAGGAAATTATCCGATATTCGTCTCCCCGGCACAAATGCGGATTGATTAATACCAACAATATCCGCTAACCCAACTTTTATACGATGACAAGTAATTTTACTAATGCACTTGTATAACGTATTACAGCAAGAAATCGACCTATAATCCATTATCAAATCCGGCGTTTGAACTTTTGGAATTAGCGACACTATTGTGTGGTTTAGTTGCTGTAAGAGTTTTCCATTCTGGAAAATCTGTTTAACCGCTCCACAAACATCCGTTCTGATCACATTCCAAGCCTTCTTAAAGAACACCGACGTATATCCATCCGGTCCCAGAGCTTTATTTCCAGCTATCGAGAACATAGCTGATTTTACCTCCTCATCCGTCACTTCTCGAACCATACATTCAGCCTTTTCGTTTGTCAGCATAGTATGAAATAAGTCTGGAGTTGGTTGCATATTAACATTAACTGACGTGCCTAGAAACTTCACATAGTGATCTACCATAACTTGTTGAACCTTCTCTCCCTCAAACACGGACCCACTAGTATCACAGATTAAAAAAATTCTGCTCCGGTGATTTTTTGCCTTCACTACATTATGAAAATACTTTGTGTTCGCGCCACCCAGAGCTAACCAATCAACTTTAGACTTTTGTTGAAGGAACATAGCTTCATCACGGACGGTCGACATATACATTTGAATTAGGCTAGACAACTTCTCAGCTAATTAAGAATTCATCGGATCATCATCAATCGCACTCTGGCACTCATCGACCTCGTTTCTAGCTCGAGTAACATTCTCATGTAGATTACCCTGTTGTTGCATAATTTTCCGAAGAGGAGTCTTTAACAGCTTCAACTTTTGCACAACTTGAAACATACTCACTCCCTGGATATCCAACTCCCAAATCCTTCCAACAATCTCCATGAAGCCATCTTTATCCGCCAAAAGATTAACAAACTTAGAAGGTTTCGGCTTCTTTTTTGTTAGCTTTGGCAAGACTAGAATGCACGGAGAATGACCCGATAACCGGTATGGATTGAAAGACGCCGCATCCTCTCGAAACATATCAATAAAGTCAGTATTGCCCAAGATACGGTCAATATTCTTAAACACTGCCCGTTGTTTCTTCTGTTTGTTGCTCCATGTGTAGTGCAACCCCGAACAATTAATATCAAACACTTCAATCGCATTCACACAATCTTTAAACTCATTCATTCCAATATCACTTGTTGAAGAACCCGAAAGAGAATCTTGCATAAATAAAGAACAGTTAAAGTCACCCATGAGTACCCACGGCTTACTTTCATGAACGAGTGATGTATAGAAAGGTTCTCCCATAAATCTCTTCTTGCTTTGTAATGGTTATGAGCGTACACAAACGAGCAAAAGAAAGCTTTTCTATCAACTTTGAAAACAATCTGAGTATGAATCACTTGATCAGATTGATCAAGAATCATGACATAGACCAAGTTAGCATCCCAACCTATCATAATACGAGTACCCTTACTAGAATGCGTTGCATTATTTTCCCAACTCCACGAAGCACACACCTTTTTACAAACATTGTGAACATTTGACTTATCAACATGAGTTTCCAAAATAGCACATACCTGTAACTGCTTCTCCACCATCAACTGTCGAACCTCTTTCTGTTTCAGGGAGTGGTTCAATCCTCGTATATTCCAAGCAGCCACACTACCCATCGGCACCCTCTAGACCAGGTGTGCTTGCACCCTCAGATTTTTTACCATCTTTTTTCAAATCACCTATATTGCCCATTCCTTCATTACCTTTGTTTCCAACTTTATTTTCCATAAATTTGGGAATATCATCAAGAAGCTCATTAATCTCAACCTATCAGGAATCAACTCGTGAACATTCTTCTTCTTATTAGTATTATCTTTTTTGTCTCGAGTGTATGTTGTTTCCTCCCTACCTCCTTTCATATCCACCACATTGCTCCCCTCCACCTGGTTTCGTAACACATCAAAAGAGTTTGATGTTATAACCTTATCATCTTGCTGGCGCATAACATTTTTGGATCTAGGATTCACCACCGGCCTATACACCATCTTTGGCTTCTGTTTATTAATCTGAATTCCCTTATTGATCCCCTTATTAGTTTTTTTCACCGCTTCCTGGAAGCTGTCATCATCCCTCCTCGTTCCCTCCTCATTATCAGGTTTGGGTATCTTCGGACAGGAGTTGACATCATCACCAAAGATGCAGCAATTCGCACACCTCAACGGAACCCAATCATACTCTATTTTCACCTCAGCTTTAGTAAAACCTTTCCCATCAAGCAATGGAATTGCCATAGAGATACTTTTCTTCAGCTCCGACTCCGTATAAATTTCTATTAAAGACCTTGCAAAGCTACTTCGGCCCCAAGATTCTGCACACATAGTAGCCGTAAATGAGTCTAACATCTTCGGGGTTCCAAATTTCGACGCCAGGAGACTAAGACCATCCTCTGTAAAGGCTGCCAATGGTACATCGTGCATCTTGACCCACACTGGGACAGAGGTAATGTCCTCTTTCTCCACTGTCACAAAAGATGACCATTCTTTTAATATTATAGGTACGTTCCTTATCATCCACGACCCTTCTTCTAACAACTTATCCATCCCTTCCTTTGTTTTAAACTTAAAGAAAAAGAAACCTTTAGAGTTCATCATTAATCTTGTCAACCCGAACTTCACCCAGTTATTCTTTGCAAAATAATCCACAACTGGAAACGCGAGCCTCTTTCCCAAAAAATACGTATTAGCTGATGATAATGGAATAACAACATCCGCTCCCTCCATAGTTTCACTATTTTCCATCGTTCTGAAATTAACTTTCACACCAGCCTTCTTGTTTTGGACCACGTTAGCAAATGACGGCAACTTAGCATTATCATCATTCCCAGAAGTCGATGAACTGGGATTATAGCCTGTCGAGTACATCTTCTCCCCATACAAATTCTTATCAGCATTCGATGTAGGCATGTTCCCAGTATTAGGGTTTGCATGAAATAGTCCAGTATTACCACCCATACAATCCAAGCTAACAGGTGTAGAAATAGCTGCTAATCCATCAAGAACTGATGGATTGTTCGTGGAGTACATACCTCGTCTCGGAATAAGTGGGTTCCCTTCAATGTTTGTAACTCGTAATCCAATACCACGTACAGGAGCGGTACCAGGAGTTGAATCTGCTTCATCACTCACATCAGATTTGTTATTAAGTCCAGCCGTATTCCTCATCATCGGATACCCATCCCCATCAAATTGTTCCTCTCTCTCCATCATCACGTACTACTTACAACCATGCAAAACACAACTTCGACCCAGAAGACCACGATCAGAACAAAAAAGCAAAAACCCTAATCTAGCAAAACCCTAACCCAAAAATCATCACGAAATCAAATAGAGGACCCGATCAATCAAGGTTACTGCCTCACCAGTAGGACCGAAAGACCCAATACTCTATTCAATCAGATCTGATTCTTAGATTATTTATGTTGTTTCTTCAAGGATTTTTGGATATTTCTTTCTGGTCAATTTAGACAGAATTTGTAACAAGGTTTTCCATGTCTTCCTATCTTCATAGTGAGATTTCAAGAAGTACTTTCCGACTCGATGATTATGATTTATATGTATCTTGACGGTGATTTAGATAACGAAACTAGAGTAATACAATAAACACACGGTGGATACGCCGCTGGTACTTCCTATATATAAGTGTGTTTATTGTATTACCCTTCGTGGCATTATCCTGAATCACCAATAGGATCTGTCTCGCCTACGGGTTATATACTATATTGTCCATTAGAAACATTGTCAAATGTGACCGTTATGGTACATCGTCAAAGGTAATGGGAAATGCCCAAGCCTTATGGTCTATAAGATCGATAAGATCATGACTAATATACTCAATGACGATAATTATATATATACATATATGTATATATGTAAGCATCCATTAATGATGTCCTATGATTTGCCTATGTGCCAAAATAAATCGTCTTTCAAGACGATGACAATGGTAGTCTATGACTCCCTGTCCAACGATGAAGAACTAGGTTCAAATCTTAAAACCCCTAATCTAATAAGATTGCGGCTTATAAATTAATGTCCTCTGTGACAGGCGTTTGTTGCCATATCTTATAACGTCCTCTGCGACAAGGCCTTCGTGCCATATGATTATTTATGTCCTTCCTGACGGACTCATGTTTCCTATTTTAGAAAGCCATTATGGCAAGCCTTCGAGCTATCTAAAATCATCAATATGACAAAGACGGTTGTGACATTTTGATCCCCTGTCAAAAGGGTAATGGACACGGTCCAAACCCTAAAGGCCATTGATGGTCCTTTTGTGACCTACGCTGAATGTAATTAATGTACATTCAAATAACATTCATTAGGAATGTTCATACCCTATTAGCTTATATGGTTTAATAATACCATGGTTAATGTATGTTAGGTCGTCAGGGTGATGACTCGCTATAGAAATGCAATTAAGCAATTGTTTAATTTTGGCGTTTAGTGCCAAGCTTCAAGTATGGCAAACTTGAATGAGACAAATAATAGTTGCGATACTGATGATGCGACAAATGCTAATGATGCAACAAATGTGAACCTCAAGGTTAATGTGACTGACGCAGCTGTTAGAAAGGCTATGAGAAAGGTCATGAAAAGGTTCAAAGAGCAGAATGCTACTCGCTCTAAATCATATTCCCTCTGATCATGAAAAAGAGCTTTGTTCATACTTCGAATGCAAAAAATGAACTAAATAAGATGATATATAGTGAGGAGCCCCATTCCTCTAAAGGATGTACTTAAAAGTACTTCGTCTCTTGCAAATCAAGAGACTTCAATGGCGAAAAAGGGGCCATTGATTGCATGAAATTGTTGGATGAAATTGAAACCATTATGGACATCAGCGGTTGTGCTGAGAGAGACATTATGAGATATGTATCACAGTCATTCAAGGGCAGTGCCCTTAATTGGTGGAAGACTTTAATAAGATTACAGGAAGAATACTCTTACACAAATTGGGATGATCCAGGTTCATGGACTAATCAGAAAAAACCGGTTGTCTGCAACACGGAATGGAAAAGGTGGAATAAGAATTTTCTGATTCTCACCATGATGGATCTAGACTGTAAACAGAACGTTATAGACTTTAGCTAATTGTCTGGGATAGTACCCTATTCAGTAAACCCAGAGTCTAAGCATAATGCACTATATATGTTGGTGGTTTAGTATCAGAAATAAGAGGGCATGTTAAGACGTCAAAGTCTGCTTCTTATAAATCCATTATGGATCTATCTCTGCCACTCACTTTAGATTGGTTAGGAAGTAAATCAGTCAAATCTGAGACTACCAAAGAAAGGAAAAAGGGAGAAGGATAACTCTCAGAGATCTGAGGAGCCTGTATGCATGGCCTGCAAAAAAAAGGCATTGGGACAGTGTCTAACAGACTAAAGGTCAAAGCAGTGTGGCATCTGTAGTTCCCTGAATATAGAAACAAAAGGAATGCAGTCTGTTTCGGCTGTGGCATTAAGGGCCATTATAGCTAAGTATAGAAGAATTAAGAATGGAGGCGCCTAAACCCTCCTGATGAATGTTAGAGGTAGTTCATATCAAGGATGACACCAGATAAACCCCTTATTGTGATCTTATTGCTAAGAATTATGTTTGGATTCAGGTGCTACTGAGTCTCTCATAAGACCATAAGCTTAGCAAACTCTTAGAAATCCCGCATAAGAACTCCAGACATTAAGTGTAAGGTAAAACTTACCAACAAGAATCATAAGAGACCCTTACTTCTATTTTCGTCCTATAATCTTCATTCATTAAAAACTAAAGTACTCTTTCTCCAGATCGAGTATGATGATATATGTAATTTTATTTTGTTATATCATTGATTTCTATCAACTGCGAATGCTAGACTATGCTCGATAAAGGAGCCATATGAGGATTGGCGTATCCTAGTGCGTCCCATAGATTGCTTCCATGGATGATCAGTATGGAGGTTTAATGTATGGAACCACTGAGATATCCTGATAGTCATATGGTACTAGAGTCGGCTAGTAGTATTCAAAGAAGATATCAAATGTAGGAATTGTCCAAGTACGTGTCTCTGATTAAGGAATCCGTGGACTTATAAAGAAAATGTGTCATTTATCTGGCACAGGCAATGATAGTAGAACAGGGGGCTTGAGATTTGGGAAATCTCTGTAATCTCCTTGCGTCTTGACTTTCTTCTCCAAAGATACCCTGTTTACCTCCGAAGACAAGTAGAGTTAAGATTTACATCCCGCAGAGGGCTGCATTATCGTGAAATCTCTTTACGATTAGTGCCATCCTTATTGGAAGAATCGAAACCCTAATTAGATGAATTTAAGATAAAGGTTCTTAAAGCCTAATTCAAATTTTGAAAGTTTCGGTATTATTAATTAAGAAAGACGGTTCATTTTGCCTATGCATTGATGACCGCAACCCTATTTAGGCAACAAGTAAGAATCGCCATCAGCTGCCCAGGATCGTCAGTTTGTTCGACTAACTGTAAGGATTAGCTATTCCTTAAGATTGGTTTTAAGAAGTGGTTGGATTGACCATCTCACCTTAAATGAGCTTTTTTATAATAATTGTTATATAAGTATCAAGGCTGCTCCTTTGGAGACCTTGTATAGATGGAATGTCAAACGTCCGTTTGATGGACGGGAGTTTGGTAAATCCAAATTAGCAGGACCTGAAATTACCTTGGAAATAATGAATAAGATCATACAAATTCGTACCGTCTGAAAGTTTCCAGTAATCGACGAAAAATCAAGGATTGATGAAAGTCGCAACCCTCTTGAGTCCTTAATAAGGAATAAGGTTCAATTGAAGGTATCACCCTAAGAAAGGTGTGCTAAATTTTTAATTTATCGGGCTAGTTAAGTTCTGATATATATAATCATTCGAGGAAATCGAATATATCAAGATTTGGTAACCTATAAGCTAAAACTTACCCGAGGAACTTGATGGAAATTAATGTATCCCACACTAGTGATTTAAGGATATGTTTCGTCAACAAGTCGAGAGCATTGTCACATAATGATATGCAGATTTATGATTTGATGAGAAACCCGTATCGATTAAAGATCGACAGGTTAAAAAGCTCCAAAAGGATACATGTACCTAATATAAAGGTCACCTTAGGTGCTTGGAGAGGCCCCAAATATGCTATGGAGGTTAAGTCCATAATACGTCAGAAATTACTTCCATTATTTTAGCAAATCTCGAGGTCGAGATTTCTTTCAAGGGGGTGAGGATGTATCACCTCATAAAATCACGTCTAATAATGTATTGACACGTGTAATAAACCCTAATAAAGTCAAACGTTGAATTTGAGGGACTAATTTTGTGAAAACTCAAAAACTTTGATTATAGAAGGACTGGAAATGTTAACATGCTTATTATAAGCCTCTGAATAACGTTACACGGTAATCATGTTCACAAATGAGCCACTTATTGATCAAGAGTAGCCGTTTGCGTAATTAATTGAAAGTTTGCGCAATGAAGGGTTAAAAGCGTCAACATGTTAATTCTTACCTCTCAGTGACCTTTTAACAAACCGAGAGCTTCATGATAATTGATTATACACTCGGGAATGCCTAATATTGGCCATTAAGGGCTTTTATGCCTATAAGTAAAGTTACGCGTAACTTTGCAAGTTAAAGGGACTAAAAGTGTCAATATGTTTAATTATACCTCTGAATGACCTTTTTACAAACTCGAAGCATCGCGATGTTTAATAATACTCTTAAGAGTGTCTAACATGGATTAGATAAGGCTTCGATGCTATTAAACGATGATATACGCAAGTTTGCGCATTAGAGGGACCTAAAAGCGTGAACTTTTGAATCTACGCCTTTTGGTGACCATTTAAGCAAATGAGAGCATAGTAATATTTAAACACATGCTTAGGAATACCCATTATGGGCCATGGAACGCTTGGATATCATCAAATGACATTTCGCGCTACTTTGTGCGATTTAAGGGACTATTTACGTCAAACTGCAAAAGTATACCGATTCGTATGGTATCGAACCTTCCAGAAATTGATCATAAGTTAAACATGCCCTAAATATCCTTTACATAGCTTAGAAATAGGCTTAGAGGTGTTTGGTGCGCAAAAATAAACTTATTTGATCAACAGGGACTAAAAGCGTCAAAAAGTGCATAAGTTTGCATTTTCGCGCATATCTTACGTTCTGAATATATATCCGGACATCCAAAAATTTATATAATCATTAAAATATTTTATTTTAGTGAATGGCATGATAAAATTCCATTCGTCGCTTAATTTGGATCGTTTTTGCGTTCGTTACGAATTCCCTCGTAATTAACCGAACAACGCAACCGTACGACCAAACGAGCCGACATCCGAGATGTTTGAGCATATTTTAAGTTCCCTATACTTTAACTTTATTTTAGAGCCTTGAAATGGGGTTAACGGGGCTTAAAAGTACCAAAAATCAAGTTTTACAAGTGTAGGGACCATTTTTGAAATTTTTGGCAGATACATTGAACTTGGTCCATTTTTGAGGTTTTAACCCATGGTTTTGCACCCTATGGGCTGGTATTTGATGGTTTTACATGTTCCCATGGTATTCTAAAACCTTGGGCCCAAGTGTAAGGTCATGATTCAAGCACGGTTTACGAGGAACGATCCTAACGGTTTACCGAAATCTATATAAACCCAACACCATCATTCTCATTCCTCACAATCTGATTCAAATAGCTCTAAGTTGGGGTTTAACACTTCATACCAGAGCAATTTGAATCAAGATCTTCCTAGCTTGGACCCTTTGTAACCTTCTTTCGTTCTTTTATGCGTTTTTAAGCGGGAAAGTCAAACAGTGTTTGACTTTCTGCTTTGACCAGTCAATGGTCAACACGAAGTTCATTTGAACTTCATAACGTGAGAATAATCACGATGGTTATAGTCTCTTGTGACTATACCTACTGATTACCACATTATTTAGGCTTAGTGACGAGTCATAGTTTCGGTCAAAATGCGCGTTTATACGTATTTTGCAACCAAACTATTTTTGGGTATCAAGACCCTTAGTCTTGATATCAAACTTGTTTTCTAACTTCGTTAAACATGTTTTAACATGTTTAACTCATCACTTTAGGTTTAGTGCTTATGTAGGGTCGTAAGATAAGCGGTCTAAACAACCGCTTAGACTTTCGAACTAGACCCATTTGGTCGATCATTAGGATCGGACCAAACACAATAGGTGACCATAGTTATATAGGGAATAACCTTCCGATGTTATACCTTATGGTCACTTCATTTAGTTAGTTGTATGATAGGTAGTTTATATGCCTTAGGTAAATAACCAAAATACCCCTACGAGGCTTAATTTGAGTTTAAATTCGTTTTGGGCATATTGGAAGGTATCCTACTGATATCACAACATATTTAAGGCATATTAACTTAGGAAACCTGTTCATGACTCATTTGGTTACCTGTTATGCATTTATCGCATTCGGTACGGGTTATGTAACTAGTTTGCATAAATTAACCGAAACGGGTCAAACCTTATCATTTTTACTTCAAAATCCAGAATGTATTTAGTTTACCCATATTATACAAGTCTTCAAACTTGTCGGGTCTAAACCACACTCTAATCCGGTCTTCGCTTAATCTTGCGTTTGAACCGTATACCTTTCTTTAAAACTAACCAGTCTAAGTTTAACTTAAGTAAGACCCGTTAGGAATCTAATAGGTTATTTAAAACCTTCGTTCCAGATTTAGGAGACCAGTAAAAGATACTTACACTTGCTGATTTGTACGGATGGGATAAATTTATATAATTTGCTCAGGTAAATACTTTTAACTTATTTTTCCTTATACGGGCTTGGGGTACGGTATATAAAATACCGCTTGGTCGGGCATTGAATTGTTAATCATATGAAGGTTAATTTATTGAGATGACCCGTTTAATTTGTTTTGTTTGTTTAAAGCCTTTGGGGGGTTAATGACCATGTCCCGGATATCCTTGGCATCATTCATTGAAATGGCCACGACCTAATCACGGGGTGTAGGCATACACCTGCCGATGCGTATATAAAAAGATATAACCGCCTGTTCGAGAATAACTCGCCGCGGGATTATATTATGTGGTGTGTCAATTAATCTTTAACCCGGTTTTCAGCCTGGGCTACTGAACGTATAATAAACACGTAATTCTTTAACAAGTTTTTTTTAAATAATTATCCCAAGTTATGAAAGATATTTTGTGCCTTGTGCATTCAAATCAATTTTTTTTAAACATTTTCAAAATGAGTCGGTTAATTGTATTTACCAGTGAAAACTGACGTATTTTTCAAAAAGGTTAAGTACATGTACTAATCGGAATAGGCTGGCTACTCCTAGCATCAATAAAGAGTCTTGCAAGCTTAGATGTTTATAAATCTGCTGAACAGTGTTTGTTTTAACTTTGATCTGCCTGTGGATCCTTTACAACCGTTTTTGTAATAAATGATATTACTTCCATTCGGTTTGTAATGTTTGTATCTTTCGACTTCCGCTGTGTATATAATCTGTGATAAATTGTCTATGATGATATCAACTACGTCACGATACTCCCCACCGGGCCCACCGGTAATACGTGGAAATATCGGGGTGTGACAAATATGTTTGAATTTTTTTTATTATAATTTGCCTAGGTTACAAATGAACCATTATTGGCAATTATACAGGATAGAATCCTTTTATTCATCAGACAGGGGGCATAAGTCACAACTGTCAATGTCATATAGACAGTTTCATATAGCACAAAGTCTCGTCTCGAAGGATATTTAGATGGAACAAATGGCCTTGTCACTAGGACAATTTAAATATGATTATGATCTTTTTAGATCAAAGGTTTTAAGAGTTGAACATAGTTCATCGCCTGTTGGACAAGAAGTTATAAAATATAACTATCTTTGTCATAATTACAAATTGGCCCGTAGGCAAAACACCTCCAATGGATGTTTTAATATAGACATCGTATTTGATGTTAATAGCCCTGATTCATATTGATCATTTAGGCCATGAAAGTGACTTGGAAAGATCCAAGTACTTAGAAGGCTGGTGTAGTTTCTCAAGTCACACTGCCAGGAGTGTTAACATGTTTTTAGATGTTAACAAGGAATTATTGTCTTAAGAGGGTTATACCATCATAGCCATTAATATTGTGGCTAGGTTATACCTTTAAGAACATCTTTTGAAATTTCAACGCAGATCAATGAAAATTGAAATGATTATGTGCATGTTGATGTATTAAAATACATATATAAATTTCAAAAGAAATACTTCATTAAGAGTACTAAAAAGACTACAACAACTGCCCTAAACGGGTCTTAGAAATAAATAAATTGTCCACGCAGGGACTAAAGAAAAGAGACAAGTCCTCGCAGGGACTGAAATAATAGAAATGTCCACTCGGGGACTTAATTGAAACTACAATACAAAATAAAATAAAATCTTCTACTTCTTCTTTCCCTTGATGAAGTTTGCAAGACCCTTAAGGAATTTATGGGTCTTTCTTTCCCGTTCCTCCGCCTTTTGTTCACCTCTTCCAACCTTTGTAAAATCTCTTGCGTTTGTGATTGTTGAGGTGGAGGTTGAGGTTGAGGTTGCTGTTGATAAGAAGGGTATTGATACCCGTGTACGGGATACCCAGTTGGGTATGCTGGTGGAAATGGTGAGGGATAGAGAGCGTTAAAGTTAGTTGCCTCGACATACGGGTAGTGAGCAGGTGCTTGATATTCATAACCTGTAGGAGCTTGATATTCAAACGGGTTATACCCAGTCAAACCTGGGTAAGTAGGTATTGGGTTTTCATAACCCATTGGCGGTGGCGGTGGTGAAAAGGTAGCTGGTGTGGTATCAATTTCTGGCATCGCGTGAGAAGGTCAACCCATTTATGGATCTTCAGGGATCGGAGGGTAAGTGCTTGAAGCTTGTGGGGAACTGAATCTCAGTCCCCCTCGCACAGACATTCGTGCATTCCTCCTCCATCTTAGTGGCTCAGGAGGTGGTTGAGGTGGTTGTTGAGGTGGTTCCTCAACTGGCAATGGCGGTGGATTTACCGCCTCGAAGTGTGATTCCTCCAATGGAGGTTGTGGAGGAGTGTTGTGAAAAGAAGGGGTGTTAACAAAATCCCATTGCCCAAACCATTTTTTGTAAGTGTCGGGACCTCGATAGGGAGATCCTGCAAATGAAGAACCGCTAGAAATACTTATGGGAAGCGTAGGCATCCCAGAAGGTGGCATTTCAGGATCTGGATCATCGTCCATATCCATATCTTGTGAAAAAGTGGTCCTCGGGGCCTAGTGGGTTTTATCCCGGTGGTTCATTAATATAATCATTAGGTTTAAATTGCCCCAGTGAGTAAGAATGGTGGGAATCAGAATGGTGAAATGAATGTGAGTGCAGCGAATGCTGCGAGTGATGTGAGTGGTGAGAGTGGTGAGAGTGAAATGAATGTTGGGGCTCGTCTTGTTGGGGCGTCCCAAAGGAAGGGTGATATGAAGGTGATGTACTAAGCGAGACGGATCGCCTCGCGGGTTCTAAAGAACGCCTCTAATCATCAATTGAATCAGAGGTGCTAGATAACGTTGAAGGTGTGCGTCTATGTGATGGTCCAGCTTGACTTGACGGTCCTCCTCGCATAGGACCTTTTCCTCAGCCTCTCAATCTTGGCGGCATTTTTATTAGTAAAACCTGCCAAAAATCAAGAAAACAACATATAAACGACAAAAGGAAAATTAAGAATAATCCTAGGTCATTTGCCTAGACTCGGAAGTCTAAGGATTGTGCTATTGTGTCATTGAGATTAAACACAAAAGGCTAGTGTTTAATTCAGTCAATGTTGGCTCTGATACCAACCTGTCACACCCCGATATTTCCATATATTACCAGTGGGCCCGGTGGGGAGTATCGTGACGTAGTTGATATCATTATAGACAATTAACACAATATTATAGCACAGCGGAAGGCTTGGTAGATAATTACTATTACAATCCATAATGTCCGAGAGTTCGAAATAAAAGAATATACAGACAGATTGTAATAGAGATCCACAGGCGGATCATGAAAAAAATACATAAACAAAGTTAAACAGACTTCAGGCATCTAAGGATTTGCAAGATCCTCTTATTTGATACCAAGTAGCTCCAGCCTAATTTCCAGAGGTACCTGTCACTTAGTCTTTGGAAAATACGTTAGTTTTCATTGGTAAATACAATTAACCGACTCATTTGAAAAGAGTTTATGAAAATTTGTTTAGGCGCACATGGCACAAAATCATTTATAACTTGGGACAATTTTATTTAAAATCTTGTATACATATTTACATGTTTGTTATACAATTGGGGCTGGTTTGGAAGCCGTTCATGATTAACCGACTCACCACTTTATAAACCCACAAAGGAGTTATCCCCAACTTGTGGGTAATTTAGCTTTTTGCATCTGTCAGGTGTATGCCTGCCTACACCCCGTGCATAGGTCGTGGCCATTTACAAATGAAATGAGCCGATGATATCCAAGACACGGTCATATTAATCCCCAAATGTTTATGTTATCAAACAAAACAGATTAAAACCATAATCTGATTAAATGATTCCATACCCGACCAAGCGGTAATATTATATAGTATCCCAACCCCGTATAGGGAAAATAAGCTAAAAGTATTTACCTGAGTTAATATGCAAGAAAATGCTACTCAGCCGTATATTCTTAAGACCTTATGCAAATATCTTCTATCGAAGGTACTTAATCTGTATGGAAATGTTTATTAACCTCTTAGGATACTAACGGGTCTTGTTTAAGTCAAAGACTTAGACCTGTTAGTTTTAAAGATACTTTACGGTTCGAAATGCTAGATTTAGCGCAGACCGGAATGGAATGTGATTTAGACCCGATAAGTTTGGATACTTGTATAATATGGACAAACTAAACACATTCTGGATTTTGAAGTTTAAATGATAGGGTTAAACCCATTTCGGCTAATTCATGTAAACTAGTTACATAAACAGAACTGAACACATAAAAGCTTAACAGGTAACCGAATGAACCATATACAAGTCCCATATGTTATTATGCTTAAAATATGTTAATTCATCAGTAGGATGTTAACATATATGCCCAAAAAGTATTTAAAACCGAATTAAGTCCCCTACGGGCAATTTGGTCATTTGAGATTTATAAAAGAGGTTTAAAAGTAAACTGATGTTCTGGTCTAAAACATCCTATAAAAATATTTATTTTATGATGTTATAATAGTAGGATATCATACATATGTGAGGTTTACCATTTATGCCCAAAGTATGCCCCGAAAGGGTATTTTGGTCATTTCACATATGTTTTTTTAAGGACATAATTGGAAGTTTGAGTTCATGACTTATATCTACTATAAAAATATAAAAAATTATTTATAAATTCGGTAGGTAACAATCTTGGGTGCTAAATATGGTTTTGAACCATACTATGCACCCAATTAGCGTAAAAATCGATAATTGACGATATTTGTGAAGTTTATGTGAATCCGAGATTTTGACCAGCCTTGGATGGTTAAAATATTTTATTTTATATATTAAATCAGTAGGAGAAAGTTTGGCATGTTAATCATATGTAAATCACATTTTATTAACAAAAAAAGGCATTATCGTCAATTATCGAATTTATACAAGAACTCTAAGTTATGGTCAGTATATAATCTGACCCAACATTCCAAAAATCCCTAAAAATGATATAATAACAGTAGGTAATGAGTTTAG